>PVKS010010154.1:0-61228 GCA_004027875.1 Aplodontia rufa
CTGGAGCCTGCATAACCCTGGGTCTGTCCTAGGCATTCCTGGGGAATGTGTAACCTTAGGCCTTCCTGGGCCCTGCTTACTCCTGGCCTGCCCTGGGCCTTCCTGGGGCCTGCATAACCCTGGGCCTGTCCTAGGCCTTAATGGGGCATGCACAACTCTGGGCCTTCCTTGGGCCTGCTTACTCCTGGGCCTGCCCTGGGCCTTCCTGGAGCCTGCTCAACCTTGGGCATGCCCAGGGCCTTCCTGGGGCCTACTTACTCCTGGGCCTGCCTTGGGCCTTCCTGGGGCCTGCATAACCCTGGGCCTGCCCGGGGCCTTCCTGTGGCCTGCTTACCCTTGAGCCTATCCTGGGCCTTCCTGGGGCCTGCTTACCCCTGGGTTTGCCCTGGGCCTTCCTGGAGCCTGCTTATTCCTGGGCTTGCTCTGGGCCTTCCTGGGGCCTGCTTACCCCTGGGTCTGCCCTGGGCCTTCCTGGAGCCTGCTTACCCCTGGGTCTGCCCTGGGCCTTCCTGGGGCCTGCCCTGAATGCCCTTTGTGTTTCGCTGGCAGTTCCCCACAGGTCTTAGGAGTCCAAGGACGCTCTGTGTGGGCTGCGGCAGGTGTTCAGTCTGTGTCCTCAGGTCTCATTGCTTCCTTGTTGTTCTCTGCTTGCATTAGGGCAAACTCATATTCAGGCAGGCTTGGGAAATCCAACGTGGATTATGGAGCTCCTTCTCTGCATATTTCTTTGCCATCCACTTCACGGACCCAAATTTCTATCAAGCATCCCGTGCAATGCCGCAGTTCCAAGCTCTGGTCTCTACAGCCCCATCTGGGCGAGGTCCCACTTCCACCCCTGGCCGTGTTTCAGCCAAAAGCCCAGCCCTGAGGATCACCTCATTAATTTTCTCCTGTTACAGGTATTCCCAAACTTCCTTTCTTCTACCATGTTTGAACCATTCTTTTCTGGGTTTTCTGGCTGTTCATGGCTGGAGACCAGTCTAGTCCAGTTAAGGTATTTAAGCTAGAGCAGAATTTCCACTAGGGGTCCTAGAAATATCATTTTCAGTGCTAACAGAGGAATCCAAATGGGTTTCGGTAAAGCTGGAACCTGGAAAGCGAACGCGTTGCGCAGCAACTTGGGCGGACGTCTTAATCCTGCCTGTTGCTCCTTGGTTCTTTATGATTGGTTTAGAAAGAATTTCTTAGAGCCAATGTTTGTAAATGCTTGGAGCCGAGCTGGGCTCATCCTAGGTGCTAAATATAGATTTGCTCGATACATACTGAGTATAAAACATACTAAATACTGAGTACACTAGAAGATTCAAGAAGGTTAGCTCTTCTCATCACAATGGTGATAAAGCTGTTGTGCATTTTCTCTTCATGACTCTCTCACCACCAACTGCATGGAGACCGAGGCGTGGGGGTCTACCTTGCTCAACGTGTGAGTCCACCCTGTCACTTGGGGACATGGTCAAATAGCACTGGACCATAATGTGGAGTCTTAAACACTTGCTGGATGAATGACAAACCAAGGGGCCACAAGTGAACACAAGTGAAGGAAGAGCCCTAGCTGTCCACATGCGTAAAAAACAGTCCGAGACAGGGAGTGCGCTCCAGGGTGTCATGTGACAAAGACATTGTGTTTCTGTGTCAAGCCCCATTTGAAAATCATGTTATTTGTTTCCCAGTGAAATGAATCTTGCCTGACTTTGGAATATAATTCTCCTGAGAAATCTCTTGTCGTTTTGTAAACTTTGAGGAATGCAAACCAGGAAGGAACCTGTGCAGAGGGAGAAATCTGAGCAGGTGACACCAAGCAGGTGACAGCTGTGGTTTAGAAAGCTGTCAAGAAATCCATAGGTCCACCTGCCCCAAGGTAACCCCAGCACAGGCTTTTCCAGGCATCTCTTATTTTTCAAAGAGAGAAGGACAGTGAGAGAGAGAGAGAGAGAATCAATTTTTATTTAGTTTTTCACATGGCTTTCGTTGCTCCGACACTTATTTGTGTACGTGGTGCTGGGGTTTGAACCCGTGAACTCGCACATGCGGGGCAAGCGCTGTAACCATGGAGCCCCGCTCCAGCCTCCTTTTCAAGCATCTTAATGGCACATGAGGCAAAGTGAACCTGGACTTCCTGTCAATGGCAGAATGCTCTCGTCACCGGGATGCTGTTTGTAGACAAAGGCAGGTGCTTCTCGCCTGTACTGAGTGGCACCAGAGTCACCTCTGAGTACATTTGAGCTGTTGCTCCCTCAGCCTTCCAGTGAGTGACCCCCAGAGTTTGATGAGGGAAAAGTTAAAACTTGGGTGATGCTTTCTGTACAACTGACTTCTTGAAATGGTGGTTGCAATGACAATTTTTCTTCAGTCTTTCAGTCTTGTAATACTTATCTGACTTAATTGTTCAGCTGCCATGTCCCTCACTCTACCTGAGCAAAATAAGAGACAAGTGAAATGAGATAGGGTGAAAAACAGAAAACCCCATACACTGAAATAGAAACACCACATTAACCCAATAGCAGGATTTGGGAATATTAGCACGGTGACCAAGAAGCCTACGGAGGGGCTGGAGCTGTGGCTTGGTGGCATGAGCGAGGACGGGGTTTGCACCCCAGCCCCATGTACACAACTAAATGTTGGAACAACAAAATCCAGGAGAAAAACTAAATAAAGTTGTTCACTTTCTTTCACTCTCTCATTCTCTATTTCTGGAAGAAAAAAAAAGAAATCTCACTGAGAGGAATCTATCCACAAAGTTTATACAAAAGATGAGAAATGAGTGTGTAAAAATAAGTTCCTTGCGGGTTCAATGGGGGCGAACAGGGAGGACAGTGTCCTTCCATAAGGGACTTGCTGGAAGCTACGGAACTTCTACATGCTTTATTTACAGTATATTGAACTAGGAAGAGGGTGTGTGCATGCACACATGCACAGATGTCTGTACAAAAATGTGTCTGACTTTAATAATTAAAAAATAGAACCTGTAAGAGGATTGAAAGGAAGAGATGCAAAGGACAGGATAGCAGCGACTCTTCCCTCAAAGTACATTGCTGTGTGTATTTGACAAACAACTAGCGTAAATAAGTCACATAATCTTAAACAAAATTAAAGTAAGAAAGACAATTCTTAAAAATCAAAAGGAAAATGAAAACCATCGAATGGACAGGCTGTTTATCAGCTTGGTTGCATATCAGACAAAGATGAAAATTCCAGTTAACTTTGGAGAATATAAATTGACCGCACCTTTGTGCTGGCTTAGATGTTAAACAAGATCTATGGGAGATTCTAACTCTTTTCTTTTTTTTTTTAGGAAAGAGACAGTTAATATCAATTTCAAAGTTTTTCATGTGGCTTTCTTTGCTCTGACACTTGTGTACGTGATGCTGGGGTTCGAACTCATGTCCTTGCACATGCCAGGCATGCACCGTAACTGCCAAGCCCTCCAGCTCTTTTCAATAATCGCTGTTAGTGATGGTGCTGATGTAACTATTCTGGGACTATATTATCATATCATGAGTGTAAAGAGTGATTTACCCAGAGAGAAACTCCGACTTGGCTCAGTTCCAGGTAACCCAGCCACCTGCTACTTGGTCGAGGTCATCACCTCCCCTGGCCTTTACTTTGGTCTGCTGCTCACATAGGGTCACTATCCCATGTGTGCCCCATAGGACCAATGCAAGGAGGAAATGTGTCAACGCTGTCTCCATGCAAGTAGAGAAAGGGGTTGGGGATTTAGCTCAGTGGCAGAGCACTTGCCTAGCACGCACAAGGCCCTGAATTTGGTCCTCAGCCCTGAAAAAAAACAAGTAGAAAAAGCAGACAACAGTGGGTCCTCAGCTGTGCTTGAATGCGCACTTCTGATAGCAACCAAGCTTTTCAGGCACTTTCCAAGTAGCAGGCAGGGTTTTAGGTGCATTCTCTGGTTAAACGTCAGGGCACTCCAGGAAGCCGTGTGGAGATCTCCTTGCAGACGACCACATGGAGGGTAAATTCAGCTCCCCGCCTAGCACCACTCCACAGCCATCACCCAAGGCATATAGTCCACTGTGCTTCAGCTGGTGCATTCTATTGGTATTTGTGATTATTGATATATATGTGAAAACCCTGATAACTCAGATAAAGAGAGAGGTAAATGCCTAAGGGAACACGCGGACACCCTGGCAGGCTAACAATTTGGTTCCTCAGAGTGAAAAATCACACATATTCAAGTATCGCCAGGCATGGTGGTGTGCATCTGTAATCCCAGCGCCTTGGGAGGCTGAGACAGGCAGATCTCAAATTCAAATCCATTCCTGGCAACTTAGTGAGCTCTAAGCAACTTAAAGAGACCCTGTCTCAAAATAAAATAAAAAGGGCTGGTGGTGTGCCTCAGTGATACTCTGGTTTCAATCCCTGGTATCAAAAAGAAGAGGAGGAGGAGGAGGAAGAGGAGAAAGAAGAGGAGGAGGAGGAGAAGCAGCTAAGTGCTGAGCAGCAAAGAGGAGAAAGGAGAATTAAGGTAGCTGGAGTTGCACCCTTGGTCACCTGCAGCATCCTGGGCACCTGGCACCCCACTCCTGGAAGCCCTCTAACACCATGGGATTCAGCCCCAGTGCAAGGTTCCCCTGCAAGGGCCTGCTCCCATGACCACACCAAGGAGCTTGTCAAGGTGCAATCTTTCAGAAAGAAGTGGTAGAGAATAAACGTCTCCACAACCGTCATCCAGGGCGTCCGGGCTTTCCTTATCAGTCGCCATCACAGGTAGCTGCCACCCCACGCTCCCCTTTGCACGGCTGGAAAGACGGGCTTCCTGCTGACAGCGACTGCTCAAGAAAGAGCTGTGAGCACCTGACCCTTATCTCACATCCGAGCTTTGTTTAACCTAAGACTCTGCCCTTGTTCATCATTTCCGTAATTGTTTTGGTATCAACTTCTCCCTTGTCCCCCAAATCTAATTAGCAAATTGGAAATCTACTCACGCAATCTGCAACCTTTCTTCCTTCCATTCCCAATGCCACTAGATTCAGTTGCGCCCCAAAGGGTAAGTGGAAAAGTGCTTTTCAATCCCTGTCACCCAAGGAATTGGCCGGCTTTCCTCTAGGGGAGAAGCAACTCACAGCAGACGTGATGCATACCCCCATGTTTGATAGTAAAGCCAGAATCTCTGTGAGCAATGGACTGAAACGTTTAACATGTGTCTGCTTCACTCTGATGACCGGCTACAGTCCGAGATCCAATAGACACTAAAAGAATGTGGCTTGCTTCTCTCTATATAGAGTCTGAAACACAGAGACACAACCTCTGAGTCTGAGTGCAAATACAGCGAGCTTAAATTCTGCCTCGTGTTGTTCAGAAACCAGTGGGATGACCGGAAAGCACCCTTCACCGGGAGGGTTTGAGACACAGGGCGTACGCTCCAGCTCCAGCACACCAGCTAAGCAAGGAAGTGGGGGCCACTGCAGGTCCTCCAGTGTCCCGTCGTCTCTGCCCACGGCAAGTCTGAAGCCTGGGGCCTGATTTTGAGGAAAGTAAGTAGGACATTGTCCAAGAAGCAGATGAGAAAAAGGTTTGGAAGGATCTTAGTAAGATGGTGCTCAGGACTCTAATCAGGGAGATTGATTGGGGGAGGTAAATGGGAAAGAAATCCCACCCAGGGAAACTGCCTCTGTTTATTGAGCCTCATCTGGAGACCATGCAAAAGCCAGCCAGAATTGTGACTGAAGGAAAGTCAGAGAGCCACGATTTTGCCACAATTATATAGAGCAAAGAGACTTTCTCGTCATTGGTTTTAAGTTCCAGGAAAGTGGACTAAGCGGTGACTTGGGAGCCTCAGATGTCAGGACATAGATGGCTCTCCGAAGCCAGGCACAGTGGCACACTCCTGTAACCCCTGCGGTTCAGGAGGCTGAGGCAGGAGGATTGCAGGTTCAAAGCCAGCCTCAGCAAGTTAGTGAGGCTCTAAGTAGCTTAGCAAGACCCTGTCTCTAAATGAAAATATAAAAGGGGTAAGGATATAACTCAGTGGTTAAGCGGCCCTGAGCTCTATCCCCAGGACCAATAACAAACTAACAAAAACAAAAACAGCTCCCCAAACCCTCTGTATCTCAGTACTGAGGACAGGAGGATGCCTCCCATCGCCAGGAAGATGACAGAAGAAAGGAAGTGCTCTGGGCAGAAGACCTGGGAGCTCCAGCATCACCCTTTGCAAATTAACATTCTGTCAACTGCAGTTGCCCTCAATCTAAACACCACAGGAACACTGGCAAGTTCGGTTTTCCAGGACTTCAAAGTCGGAGGTGAGCCCCTGAGCAGGGTGACTTCATACTGACAGTGGCCGGGTGCCAGTGTGACTGCCTCCGAAGACCTCAGCGTCGCCTAGCAGTCAGAGTCTGCTGGGTTTATTTTAGCTAGATGTACTTGCCAAATTCTATTCACCCTAGGCCTCAGTTTCCTCCTATGTAAGCACGAGGGGTCAATCTTGCTGCTCTCTGAGAACCTTGAATCTCTGACATTCTTCACTGAAAAATATAATTGACTTTTTACCTTTTCTTGTTTTTCTCTTAAATGTCATAAAAGCAGAATCTGCTGTAAAACTTAAACCTTGGGGCCTGTTCTTGGGTTTGACACACTGAACAAATTAAAGGACTGTTTTCAGCCCATCAATCTCCGTCCTTCTCCAGTTGCCATGGGAGTGTGGGTCAGTTACACAAGAGGGTCTGCTAATTTTGGTGCGGCCGCTGTCTCTTAGCTAGGTAAGCTACCTGAGGTGAAGCGAGCCGCGGGAGCAAGCCTGTTCGCTCTGCGTACCTGCAGGCCCCCTACGCTCACGCTAACGTCTGTTCCTGCAACGGAAGTGCTTGAGATAATCACCCATTCATTACAGAAACAGCAGAGCGGGGTGCCTGCTCAGTACCAGGGAAGCAATGGCATTTCTGTTGAGTACTTGGCCTCCATAGTCGATCCATGTTCACAGTGATCTCCAAATGTCGGTGTGTGACTCCCTTGCAGGGGTACACGCTCTGTGAGATTCATGGGGCATGTCCCTCTATAGCGATGAGCTTTGATGCTTTTCAGAACAATTCATTACGTTTCCAAAGTTAAACACATGGTCATTGAAATCCCTTTGATTGGCTGCAAATTTCTAAATGTAAAGAATGCTTATTTCTTTGGTATTCAAGTAAAATATGTTAATAATAATTGAGAGTTTTTCAGTGCTGCAGATTGATAACAAGCCTGAAAGGACAGAGGTGCCTGATTTCTCTACTGAAATTGAGGTCAGCATTACATCAGTGCTCCCAGCCACCCTGCTCAGAGGCCGTTCCTAGCTGATAACTGCTAGTGGGGTCGCGCATGCCCTCCTACGGCCAGCGCCCTTGCAGGACACCAGGCTGAAATCTGGAATCCGAGGAATGTGTCTCATTATCCCCAGACTCTCCCAGGGTCCACCAGGGATTGCATACTGGTGACTTTATGAAACACCTAATTACTCATCAGGCAGTTCCCACAATCAGCCCAGGAACGCGTCACCATACCCAGAGAGCGTGGGAAATGAGCCTTTTGAGTCGGAGTCACTTACGCATCATAAATGAGATGCACATCTCAGAGTGCTCCTGAGTCTGTGCTTGGGAGAGTGAAGAGACCATCCTCTTCCTTCCGATTTTCCAAATGAACACACAGGAGAGGTCACCCAAAAGTCACTGCAGGAACGTCGCCCACAGATTGTCCCATCACAGGATCCGGCACTGACTTGACCTTGCAGTGTTTAAAGATAGCTTGTTGAACTGAATTGCTACAGCATGCCTTTGGGTTTTTTCCTGGCCCACACTGAGTTTTAAAAACCATGCACCTGAGGCTGGAGTGGTTGCTCAGTGGTTACAGCACTTGCTTGGCATGTACAAGGACGTGAGTGTGAACCCCAGCCCCACGTACACAACAAAGTGTTGGAGCAACAAAACCCACAAGAAAAACTAAATAAAATTGGTTCCGTCTTTCTCTCTATCTCTCTTTCTCTCTCTCACTGCCCTTCTCTCTTAAAAACAAAATAAAACAAAAAGCCATGCACCTGTGCTTCAGTCTTAGAGAGGTTTTCCACTGTAACATGGGAAGAGCTGCCTCTTGCTGCACTAACCAAGAAGGAGTGAATTCACGTGAGAGAATGCTCACACAGCTCGTCTCGTGGGTCCGAACCTCACTCGCTCTTCATTAGGGAGAAGCCCACAAGGTGTTCCCCTGGTCCTGCCCGGGAGTACCTGAGCCTCAGTGTGCTCTGGGGCTTGAGCGAATGACATTGCTTTCATGGAAATGGATTTCTGCATGGAGTCTAAAAGCCACACTGTAAAACATATTCCAAAAATAAACATGCCTTAATACCTTTCCAGACGGTGTGTTCAAAAAGCCCCCTCCACCTCCAGGCCAAGCAGGAGTCCATTATGATACAGTCAGGGCCGACCACACTGACTCATTCCATACCAGGAGGATGAAGCAGTGTTGTCTAGGGAACGGCATAGAGAAACGGGGTTTAAGAACTCAGAATTTTATTCTGGCTCAGATGCTAATTTTCCTGTGACCTCAGCCAAGTCCTATAAATTGTTACTATCTGCATACTGGAGATAATGGAGAAGGCCCTTCCCATCCCACAGGATAGTCCGGGAGATTAATTAGCAGCTCATTCGAGATTCAAAGTGTTGCGAGCCCCCAAGGAAAGTGCTGGGAAGAACAAAGGAGGGGCTTTCACTCGTTCAGCTGGCTGGGGACACAGCACAGATACAGGCAGGAATTCATCAGGTGGCACACCAGTGTCTGTTAATTAGCTGGTTATAGGTAGTCGCCTGGGCACCAGGGTTAACAGCGAGGCTGAACTTGCCTGTGGGCCTATAGCAGTGTAGATGTGGCCCAGGTTGCAGAGGGCCAGTCCTTGAGCACTAAGCTGCCCAATTGTGATGCCACCCTTCAAACTTTCCGCATAGGTCCCAAGAGAGACCTTGAAGCATACACATGTTTTCCCAGTGAAAAATGAAGTCTTCCACTGAAGTCTGAAACAAAAATTATTTTTAACAAATAAGAGAGCAAGTTAATTAGTATGCTTCCAGAATCATTTAAAGGAAGAATTCCACCCTCCATCCTGACCATTTCTGGGGTATGGCATGCAAATGCTGGCAAGCAAATATGCACACATGTGCACACGCATGCACATGCACACATGTACGCACATGTGCACATGTACACACCTGCGTACATGTACACATGTGCACATACACACATGCACACACATGAATGCACATGCACACTTGCACAGGCATGCACACAGATACACACACACACACACACACACACAGCCAAAGACGATGTGTACAAGAAACCAGCTCAACCTTCAGCAGACATCCCAGAGGACTCCTCATTCTGCCACAGAAGGAGATAATGTGGAGCACACGGAGTGAAATGAAATAGAGTCCTGGAATTTTCAAAGCATGGCTCAGTGTTTGAGGGGAGCCCAGAGGAATATAAACCAGTTGAGGAAGTTACGGAAGGAAGACAGGTATTTGCCTTTTATTGAAGGTTTCCTTCGAGGACAAATTTTGGAGCCCAGGATTTGCAACCTAGCTGGCACATGAAAACCCTCACACTGCTCTCAAGTCTCACCACCCTGTGTGAACGTCATTCTACAGAGCAAGCATGAGAAGCCATGTTCCAGAGATCACTCGCAGTTTGGGAGAGTGCTGCCCTTTCACCTTGCCAGGAACAACCCTTTTGGGGTGGTCATCTGTTCCTTGTTGTGACCAAAATTCCTGACAAGAAGAACCCAGGGGAGGAGAAAGCTATTTTGGCTTATTGTTTCAGAGGTTTAGTCCATGATCACTAAGTTCCTAGCTCTAGGCCCAGAGTCAAGCCGAACATCATGGCAGAGAGGTGTGAAGGAGAAGGGCTGCTCTTCATGGTGGCCAGGAAGCAGAGAAAGGATAAGGGGTCAGAGGGCAGATGCCCATCTCCAGCCATTCCTGACCCACCCACAGTTACCACTCAGTCAATGCAAACTAAGATAGACTGATGGCAGCTCTCATAGTCAAATCATTTTACCTCTGAATATTCCTGCACCAACACAGGAGCTTTAGGGGGACACCTCACGTCAGCCATAGCATTACACCCCAGACCCCAAAAGTCCATGTCCACCTTACAATGCAAAATGCATTTAGTCCACCTCCAAGAGTCTCAACATTCTTAACAGGTTTAGCATTCCCCAAAAATCCAAGACCAAAATCTTCTCTGAAGCTCAAGGCAAACTCTTAACTGTGATTCCCCTATAAAAGCAAGATATATATATATCTCCAACACACAGTTGCCTAGACTAAATATTTCAATTCCAAAAGGGATGAATGGGACTAACAAAAGAAGGGATGGGACCAGAAAAAGCCAAAAACCCCTGGGCAAACAAGTCCCTGCACCTTGTGACTCTGTGTACACCATCGTGGGAAAACGGTGATCTGCAAAGGGCTTGGGCAGTCCCACTTCTTTGGTCTTACTGCTTGTAACACACATGATCTGAATTTTAGCCTGGTTCTCTCCACAGCCAGGACTACGCTCAGCAGACAGTCCATGCGTTACCGCCATCTCTTAACTCCTGGGCTCTCCATTCCTGCTTTGGCTTCACTTCTGCAGCTGCACACATAACCCCTTCAGGCACAGCTCACAGGCACTCTGACTCTGCTACACTTTGTCTGGCCTCTTAGGTCTTCCTCTGAAATATCACTAGAAATCTCCATGACGCCCTAACTTCAGCCTCCTGCATTCCTGCAAAACTACTTCCATGTGGATGACACCCAGACTGCTGCCAGCTCCGGCAGTAGCTGGACTCTTGGGACCATGGCTGCAGCAGCTTCAGAGTGCCTAGTTGGCTGAGCATGGTGAAACAACTTCCAAGGCCCTCCTACACAAACAGGGTGCTAGGATCTCTTCTCAAAGCAGTTTTACCTTCCGCACTCTTGAACCTGAAAAATGGTTTAGGCTTGCAAATTCCTGAGATTCCCTCAAGCTATCTTTCCTATCATCTCCGTGCAAAGTACTTATCTTTTTAGTGGCTATGATCTCTTTTAAACCCATACCATCTTTAGCCCCAATTTTACATGCACTTTTCTA
Organism: Aplodontia rufa; assembly: GCA_004027875.1. Lineage (NCBI taxonomy): Eukaryota > Metazoa > Chordata > Mammalia > Rodentia > Aplodontiidae > Aplodontia > Aplodontia rufa. The sequence goes on from PVKS010010154.1 coordinate 11,092, forward strand.
GTCAATCTGCAAGTTTTTAAAATCTTTCAGTTCTGCATTCTGCTCCAGATTCTCACAGTAAACTGGCTGAAATCTGCTAGCAAAATTCATGCAGTGTTTTCTGCCAGATTAATTAGTTCATCACTTTTAAATACATTCCTCACAGAAAGTCTCAGGACATGAGACTTCTTTGCCAGAATACAACATGTGTGGCCTCTAATTCAATTCCAAAGAGTATCCTCTCCCCTCTGAGCCCACTCATTACTGTCCACTGTCCTATCAGCATTTTGGTCTTCTTAACTCCCACCAGAATTACCCATTAATTTCTGTTTACAACATTCAACATTCTTCGGCCAGCATCTCCAATCTTTTCCAAATTCCTTCCACAAGCCAGTTCCAAAGACTTCTGAGCCTCATGAATAGGTTAGACACAATAATGACCCCAATTCCTGGTGCCAATTTATGTATTAGTCAGCTATGCCTCATTGTGACCAAAATATCTGACAGGACAACTGAGGGGAGTAAAAGTTTACTTTGGCTCATGGTTTTAGAGGTTTAGTCCATATCATCACTCTGAGTCCAATGTAAAGCAGAACGTCATGGTGGAAGTGTATGCAGAGGAATGCTGCTCCTTCCATAGTGGCCAGGAAGCAAAAAGAGGGAAGGAGCTGGAGAAGGGCACTGTGGCGTGAAGTCACAGCTCTAAGCCCACTTGAGAGGAGGCACTTGGGCTTCACGTGCTGATCTCTGAAGCCAGTCTTTGAACAGCGGCAATTGACGCTGCGCATTGACAGTACTTATAGCAGCTGGTAAAACTCCAGCATATGTCGCCACGGTGATCTCATGGACAACAGCTCCAGAGGGTGTGGGAGCGACCCTGTCCGTGTTCACCATTCTGGGGGTGTGGTGGGAAAACAAAATCCACTTTCTCATAATTGTAGGAACCCAGCACACAGTCACCACATTTGCCACATCATGCAGGGATCCCTGAACTGTGTTCTCCTGTCTGCTGAAATTCGATCATCTGACCTGCTTTTCCTCAGCCTCTGACCTCCTCCCCACTTTGCTAGTAACCCCTCTTCTTCTTCTGTGAGCTCAACCGTACACACCATTGCTCTTAAATTGGAGATATCAAAAGCCAAACTGACCACCAAGAGGTGTCATTAAATCATCGTAGATACACACAAGGACCACACTGTGCCAATTAAAAATGACAAAACAAATCTGTTTATTGGCACGGAAAATTTTAAAGGCAATTTTTAAAAAGTATATACACATTCATGCATACATTTATAAGATACATTCTAGAAACAGATACGAAAATGTCAGAAGAGATTGTCGGTGAGAGTTGTTAGCATTTTTCCTTCTTTATAATCTATAGTGTCCTGATTTTTATGAGGGTCATGCTATTGTTTTTGTAGTAATTTAGCTATTTTAATTTTGGAAAGTGTCTTCACTAGGCCTTTGTGTCACTTGTCACCTGGCTTATGTGATCCACATATATCCTGTCAATCTCAGGACCTGGGGCAGGGGCTCTCAGTATCATCTCTCCCACCATGGTGGTCCCATCTTTGGGAATTTTATATCCTCAAGGAGGGGATAATGCATTTGTGAGGAAGCGAACAGGGGTGGAGAGTGGAGAGATAGAAAGGAAACTGTCTTTTGCAAGATCCAGCCCAACTTGTCTCTTAAAGGGTCTGGATTTGGGTTGTTGACGTGTGTCACCAAGGTTACACGTGAATGTTCATGTTGGAGCTTGCTACGAAACGGTACATGTGAAAACACGGAAGAGCTTGCTGGGCTTGGTAACTGCCGGCGCGGCACTGCTTTCTCCGCCTGATTGAAGACAGACAGATGGCTTCCTAGCCCGCGTGACTGGAGGCACACGCTGCTCCTAACACCACTTGGGGTATGTTGGTTGCCACCACCCTAATAAGGACTGCGTGCCGCTCTTCCCTGTCTGAGTGGGAGTGGTGATTGACTTCTGGTACACATTTTATGCAGTTTGAAAAATCTCTCCTTGGTTAGTTTCTGCATTTGTGTGGTTTCTGAGGTTATTATTGTCACTTGGAAAGAACAAAATTCCAAATAGAAAAGTCTTGTAGGTTATGTTTAACAGGATTTACACTTTATACAATGGATGCATATATTGAAACATTGCATGAAATCCCATTAATATCTTTAACTTGTATGTATTCATGCACCAGTTAAATTACATTTAATTTTAAGAAAAGAAAGGCCTTGTAGAATCTAATAGGGCATTTTTTCTCGATCTCTGCCTGTCTCTGCCTTCTACTCCTAACAGACCAATAGGAGCCCCAGAGGATCAACACTTCCCAGAGAAAAAATGTTGTCCCCCAAATCCACGGCAACTAAAGGAAAACATCCCAAGGTGCATAATGGCAGCTCTGTCTGGACAGGGTCGCAGATCCTAGTGGACCCAGGCAGCCCAGCATCTGAAGCTGTGTTCAACTCTGGACACATCCTGCTGCTTGTTGACTTTTGTCAGAAAGGCAGACTTGTTCTTCTGCCAGGGAATTTTCTAACATCCTGCCACCAACATCTGCACAGAATAGAAAGCTTTAGCGGGTCAGATGAAAAACACTTCCCTCTGAAAAGGGTGAGGAAGAGAGTAGTGTTTCTGTTTAAGCAGCAGAATGTCAGCGAAAGCACTGCAGAGCCCTCTCAATAAGCCATTGTGACGGCGGCCGTTCGCCAGCAGAAAAGAGAGGAGAACGCAATGGGACCCTGAGCCCTGCTGCGCAGAGCAGGGCGCCATCCTGCAGGCGTTTGGCGCGAGGCTTGTGTGTGGTGATCACCAATGATCACGTTAAAACTGTGAGCTTACTGTCAGTTTTGCCCTTCTGACTGTGAACTCTTCAAAGCAGAAAGCACATCGGACATGCTCGCTAACACGTACCCAGTGTGTGCCACACTGTGAACACTAGGCAAATAGTGGCAGAGACGGGGACAGAGGAGAGGGCTTAGCATGCGTGTGCCAGTCTACCTCCCCACCAGCATCCTGGCTGGCCTGCTGCCTGAGTGTGTCTCCCCCATGCGGCAGCTCGCTGGACATAGGCCGGCCTGAACGTGCCTTCAGAGCTTGGAGGATTAACGACAGACTAAAATCGGTATATTAGCAAAACAGAGTGCTAGTGCAGACAGGCTCGTAAGCAGGCACTTCAAACAAACTGGCCCCATAAGAAGGAAGGCTTTAAATCCACCCTGAGAGCCAATTATTTTTGTCACTAAGTCATTTAGATGACACAACTTCTGATGCTGAAGCCAATGGAATACAGTGATCGAATGGGTCCGTTTTGCACATGGCAGGTGGCCCTGCTCTCCCAACAGGGTACATTGCAGGAAAATAACTATGGGCACATTTGGAGGGCTGGTTCCTGTAGCCCAGAGAAGGCTATGCCACTATTCAGTTGTTTGACACTTTAATATTATTGTGTTGCTGGAAGTGGAATTATCTGCTCCCATCATAACCCCCACCCAGAAAAATGCCTTGGAAGAGAGAAAGTGGGACACCAAGGTCAGGTTCCTCTTCTCCCCACTGCTGGCCCTGACTTCTTGGTTCCCTCGCTCAGCCACAGACAGATGGAAACTCTGCAGTCAATCCTCATATTCTTAGATAGATGTTTTGACCATACCACTGGATCTTTTTCAGTTTTCCAATCTGCAAAATGAAGGTTCATAAGTCCTTAAGAAGAATTGTTGCATTGATTAAATAAAAGTGAATTCTTGGTGTTATTTTATAAAGCATAACTCACTTTGCAAAATTATCCCTACTGGTCATGATATCTAACAATAAAGACCGTATAGGATGTCAAGTATTTTGCTAAGTATTTCAACCTCAGGGCAATCTGAAGAAGGCAATGTAGTCAAGGTTGTACCTTCTGTAGGTGTGCAAACCTACAGACAGGTGTGCAAGACAAAATACTCTTCAACAGCAGCTCTGAGAGTGAAGGAACCTGGGGTCTTACACTGCAGTGGACTTGCACATCACAGTAGTGTGCAGGAAGGATGGGGGTCTCTGGCCAGGGGCAGGAGGGCCCTGTCCTGGACATAAAAGCTGGGGAGGTGCTCAGCTTCAGCTGTTTTCATGGAACGTAGGCTTAGGTGAAACCCAGTGTCACCCTGGGTTATAACACCACCCACAATTTCACGGTTAGTATAGGAGTACAAGCAGCCTCTTAGCAAGAATGACTGGAGTGATAATATCCCAATAAAAGTAAACATTTACTGAGTCCCTCGCACACGAAAATCTTTCCATGGATTAAATGCACAATAATCCTACAGGGAAATTTAGTTAACATTCCTGTTTCACAGTTCAGATTGGATCACACTCAGCAGTAATGTTGGCTTTGAACTTGACCTCTGCTCTCCAGACTGGTCGCCTACCATATTATAGAGGGGTTCAGATGAAGCGTCTAGGCCATGTCAGACACCCTGTTCTGGGGAGGGGGATAGAAGAACGTTTTTTGTTGTCATTGCTGCTTCTCCTGCCTACTTTCTTTTCTTTTAAACCACACATGACTTCACATGAGTCTTCCAAGTTCCCTGCTTAGAGGTGAAAAATTCGTTATCAGTGGCTTTTGAGATTAAGAATACTGTGATACTAAATCAAAACATGATTTAGGAAAAGAGAGGTCAAAATACATGACGAATCTACAGAAAGTCCTTATTTTGATGAATCTGCCATCATCGCTGGTGTTCATATCAGCAGGACGCAGTTCACGGGTGAGGTTAAGATTGCTTTCTGAGGGTGAACCCAGAAGCTAACGTAACAGGGATGGTCCTTGACTTCTGACGTGTGATCAACAATTGTCAACTGCAGGAAGGTGCAGGAGCAATACATAGAAAGCACTCTGCCAGCTTTGACCTTTCCCCGGCTAGTGACGTGTGGGAATACACCCTTCAAGCTGGAAGCAGCAGCCACAGCAGCCAGCCAGGAACCACAGCCCCTATTGCGGTAGGATCTCCGTCACTCAGTAGATGATTTTGGGGCCCAGCGTGCTGTCCGCAGCGCGTGTGCATGGTGAGCATGCAATACCCCTGTGCTTCTAACCTTCAGTGAGCAGACAGTGAACTTCAGGGCAGTCCCAACACTTTCCTACAGCATAGGTTTGGGATTAGATGACTTTGCCTGCCGCAGGCCAGTGCTAGTGTTCTGAGCACCTTTGAGGCAGACGGGCTGGGCTGCGACACTCTGTAGGTCAGCTTACCCAATGCATTTTGACTTAGTGGCATTTTCATCCTGTGCTGGTCTTGTGGGGGCATCACCCTTTTGCAATTCCTGGAGCATCTGCAGACCAGAGTGAAATCAAAGTTACTTTAAGATCCAGGAAGATTTCCCTGACCCAAGAGAACCTTGACAGGACGGATGAGTGTCTCAGAGAAGGGATGTCTTTGCAAGCCAGAGAGAAGCAGAGTAGTTAAAGAAAGGTGAGAAGCCAGGCATTGATGTGCCGTGCTGAGCCTCAGGGGACGATGGGGGTTTCTACCGGGTGTGGGGCCCGTTCCCCTCCACCTTGGTCCCTCTTTTCTATTTCAGCTCACTTTGCTTCAGCACACCCTCAGCTGTGTCAGACAGTGGAAGTTGGTCACCTGCTGATGGACAATACAGGATCCAGCCAGCACTTCAGCCTTTGTGACCGAAGGCCAGCGAGCCCAGCTCTGTGTATGCCCCGCCTGCTGTCCACAGAAGGTTTCTCATGACACAGGAACCTGCCACCCTGCCTCACGTGTTTCACATGTGGTCCTTTCCAGAAAGACTGCGCCACCCCTGCTCCAGACAGATGTAAATCCCAACTGACCTGGAAAAGCTGGACATGGAGCACTACAGAGAACATGGATATGCCTCAGAGGTGGACGCAGCTGGCTTATAACCTGATCATGGGGCTGGGGCGGTGGCTCAGCATGCCTGGCATGCGTGAGGACCTGGGACCCATCCCAGCACCACATACGCAGCTAAGTGGAGGAAAAAGAAAAACCCCATGAAAAATTAAAATAATCTCTCTCTTTTCCACTCTTTCTTTAGATTAAACACAGCACTGGCTCCGTGGCCCACTGGAAGTCTACTGTTCAGGCACTGTGACAACGATGGCAGGACCCTGCACTTGCGCTCCTATCAATCACTATTGGGAAGCTCAGGAGAGTTGTTTCTGTGAGCCTCAGTTTCCTGAGCACCGACATGGGTCTGACAATACAAAATTTATGAAGTTACTCTGATGCTTACAAGAGAAAGTAGATGAGATCCCTCAACACAGTTCCTGGCACAAAGGGACTCCATAAATATCGATTGTTACCTAGCTCTCAATAATAAATGAAAGAAAGACCTTTATTTTACTACTTCAGGGTCAACTCATCCAAGATTAGCTTGATTTAGAGCTGTGTTGTTGTGCTCAAGTTGATAGTGTCATGGGGAGGAATCCTGGAAGGTGAGGTAGGCGAGGGGGCCGTATAGCTAAGGGAGGATTTGAGGGAGGCTAGGATGATCTGGTGGTAATAGGAAGACGTTAGCACAGGTTTGGGGATGAGTTTGGACTGGCACTCCTGATTTTATAAAAGGCAAGCATCCCATCTTTCAAAAGGTAACCAATGAATATTATGGCCTTTGAGATAAGTGGATGGCAATGGAAGAAATCATGCTGAGCAAAATTAGCCAAACCCAGAGTCTCAGGGGTTGAATGTTTCCCTCATTTGTAGAGGCTGGAGCTAAACCTAGGCTTGGGTGAAAGATTGTCAGACTCGTGTACTAGACCCAGGAAAGGCGTAGCAACACACAATCTATGGGACCCATAGATAAGTAGTGGGAAGGAGAGAGGAAGAGAAGACAAGGAGGGATCTAGGAAGACAATTAGCAATGTAGCATACTCTTACCCCCCCAAAAAAGCCGAACAATACTTATGTAATCACTTAATTCTGGAAAATTCACAATCATACATGAATATGTATAGACATTTATAGCTGTTATGAAGGGAAATGTAGGAGAATCAAGAGACTGGGGTGTGGGCAATGTGGAAGCGACTGCATTAGGATCAAATGCATATCATACTATTACTTTATATGCATTTATGATTGTATAACAAATCCTTAGAAAAAGAAGATACAAAAATGTAAAACATGACATTCAGTTGACCTCTTAAATAAACAACAACAACAAAATGTAACCACTCCCTAACCTAAACCTGCACTGTCAATGTAATAACGACTCCCCACATGAGGCTATTTAATTCAAATAGATTACGATTTTTAAAAAGATTTCAGACCTGGCATTCACAGCAGGCACAGTGTAGGTGCTCAGAGGCCACCCATGGCAGGTGCCACCACACTGCTCAGCACAGAATTGGGATATTTCGTGTGACAGGAAGTGTGTCAGATTATGTATGATACTTTCCGAAAAACAGAACTTTGTGTTTTCCCAACAATTGCGTTTTTGCAATTGTTTGGAGTCCGAGGTCTCAGTGGTTCTAAAAATGTGAGAATTTGGGTGGGAACTCTGGGAGGCTGCTGCTCTGGGTGGTTGGGAACACTTCTCCTTGAGGCCTTGGCCCAGTTCTGCAGCACAGGGAGCCTGCGGTGGCTCCATGGTAAGGTGTTTTGACCTCACTTTGAGGGTTCAGACCGGGAGCATGGAGCCCCATGCTGGGCAGTGCTGTGAGCCCAGCACCCGGGACAGCCACTGCCCAACACCTCCATAGGACACTTCTGAGCCATGAAGCAAGTCTTCCAAAACATTGGCAGTTAGGATGCTCTGTCACCAGGTAGGCCTATGCTCTTTATGAGGTCCCTTGGGACACTGGTCCACAGCCCTGCGGCCACGCACAGCAGACCAGCAATATCAACAGTCACCAGCTACAGGGCAGCAGCTGGAAACATGTGGAAAATTCTGGAAAGGAAGAACATGGAGATGTTTGCAGATGACACCACGTTCTGAAAGCTCACAAGAGCAACTGGAAATTGTCTCAAGGTGGACAACGTCACACCACACACCATCGCAGCCTTCTATAAAGCAACACAACCCTCATTTTGTAGTCAGCCTGATGCACTGTGATCAGTGAATAGTATTTTCTCCTGACAAAATCCCCAGTCTGTTTGGAGGACTTATTACATTATAGGAATTAGCAACTCCAGTTTGTGTTTTAGAAACTGGTGAAGTTGCTTGATTGGACTGGAGGACTCTGGACAGAACAGAGTAATCCCACCGTCATTAGCAGCTCTTCCTTCCTTTCCACTCCCACCGCCCACTTTGGCCAACTTCTTGAATCAGCAAGAGAAACTTGGTTCTTCTGCATGGTTCTCCCTCACTCTTAGAAGATCTCAGGTCTAAAAGGAGACTTGAGGAATGAAGCCTCAATGGAGCTTGCAGCTGGATGGAATGACGCTTCTGAGACTGCATCTGCGAGTGGCGTGGGTCATTTCTAAGAGGAGCCAGGAAGGTTGGAAAGTAGAGCCAGCACTGAGTCACTGTCAGGCCAGATGGGAGCAGGTTGAGGACCAGGAGCAGGACTTTGTGCCTTACAGCGCGTTCCTCATGCTAGTGGAGAGGACAGAAGCAGGTGGCCTCTCCTGCCTTCCACTAAATTACCCACAAAGACCTTAACGAGAACCTCAGAGACTAGGGCACAGGAGAAGACAGAAGCAGGAGGGCTCTCCTGCCTTCCTCTAAGTTACCCACAAAGACCTGAACTAGCAGCACGGGAGACTACACCACAGAGGAAGCTGCGAGCAGGGAGAAGGGTGAGCTGCAGCCTGTGAAGAGAAGATTCTCCACGAGATGGCTGGCATCCTTCGTCTTGGGGACAGGATCAGTGGTGAGAAGTGGCCAACTCCAGAGTCTGGGCAGTGAAATGGGGGATGGGGACATGCTGGAAACAGGCTGGGAGCACCACATGGCTCTGCAGCAGGATGACGATGCACGCAGACCCTCTCATAACACAGGGACGCAAGTGTACCCTGGAGATCAGACTTTGCTCCCAGCCGCAGCTGGGCCTAGGACCAAGGTTTTCCTGGAGCCGACCACTCTTGAGACAGGACTGACGCTGTACCCCAGAGGGGCTCTCAGCATGTGCTCAGGCTCCACGTCAGGGTCCACAGTGCCCTGTTAGTGCTCTGAGCCTCCTATGGGGAGATGACAATACAGAGCTGGAGACAGAAGTAACCGTATGTGCCACCATCTTGCCACCATCTGACTAGACAGGAGACCCAGACTCAGCCAGCCAGTCAGATTTGACCAAGTGATTCTTCCCACCACCCTGCAGGGCACATGCAGACCTCTGGCGCTCACACAGGGCCTCTTGGAACTGAAGGTCCTTAAGTCTCCCAGGGGTCCAGGGACCTCCTGAGCTGCAGACCCCTAGCTGCCCGGGGCCACTTACTGCCCTTGGTGGCTGGTTTGGATCTGGACAAAGCTCACACTGGACTTTAGCCCTGGAGATACAAGGAGGGTTCCAGAGTAAGGAAATGGAGACACTGGTTGTGCAGGGATCCTCCCATAAGTGCCGTGTTTGTAAAAGTGGCGTGGAGTCACGTGTGGCCTTATGAATCATTGCGCTGGTCTAGCAGAAGCCTGAGCGATCGTCCACACCTCTTGTCTCCACCGCCTCTACCCCTCCTCCTCACTGTTCTTCCCCTGACACACCTTCACAATAAAAGTGCTTGTTATTCTGACATAGGCCACCAGGGTGTTAGGATGTGTGCAACTCACTCAAAGAAGTTTTGTGCACTTTTTCAAGTAAGATGTACCAAAGTGAAACATATTTGTATGACAAATGTTTTCATAATAAAGCTTTCAAAATACCTAGGATTTGTCTTTTCCTTTTTCTCTTGGTCTGGTTAGGTGGGAAAAATTATTGTCCTTAGCATCTTAACTAAAATAATTTTATAATGTTAGCAAAACAAACAAAAATCATTTGACATAATTATGTGGTAATTACATTTAAAAAGATTACTCTGCATTAGTCTTCCTGATTGTACAAAGCCGTCTGTGCTTGCAACGATAGTAATAAACAATGAATGTCATATGCCATATGTACTTTTGGTTTAATAGGAAGTAAGCAATAATCCTGAAGCAATCACTTGTTAACTGTGATAATTGCTTAGAGGTAATCATTTCATAATAAGTGATAATCAATTATTTATAATATTAACAATAGTTTTCTTAACTTTTTTACCCTCTGAAAATTGCTGGTGGCCACAGCCTGTCTCAGCATCTGTGTTGGAAATTAATAATTCTGTTGTGTTAATGACAAATTTTCCACAAATCAGAATTCTAGCTGTGGTCTATTAGATTTAGAAAACATGTTTGTAGTATTTTTGAAGCTCTGACTGCTACAAATAGCTCACCTGCCTTCTGAAAAGCAATGCGTTGCTGAGACTCGGGGTGAGGCAGGAAGTGCAGAGTGATGGGTGTTTCATCTTGCAACAGGAGCCTGAGGACAGCAGGGCTATGGCCCCCAGGGGACCCATGACTGGGACACCAGGCTGGACTGGGGTCTGCAGGAGGCAGCTGCTTCTCACAGTTCCACTCTTCCCAAATCGGTCACCGCCGATTTTAGCCTTAGACAGCCTACTGAGTTGTTTCAAGAAATGATGCAAATCTTCTCCTTCGTTAGTGGGAATTGGACCTAGGGCCTCACACACGCCAAGCAAGTGCCTCATCTCTGAGCTTCACCTCCAGCTCTTTTTATTTTTTTTTATTTTTATTCTTTAAAGATAGAGAGAGAGAGAGAGAGAATCAATTTTTATTGAGTGCTGGGGTTTGAACCCGTGTACTTGCACACATGCTAGGCAAGTGCCACTGCCGAGCCACCACTCCAGCCTCCCCAACTCTTTTTATTTTGCTTGAAGACTGGGGCTCTTCAAGTTTCCCAGACTGACCTCAAACTTGCAATCCCCCTGCCTCAGCCTCCCAAGTCACTGGAATTACAGGCATGTGCCACCATGCCTAGCTGACCTTTCTTGTAGGGGAGATGACTGACTAAATCCTACATATTTAAGCAATAAACCAATTTAGAGAATTTATGTGATTAATAGCAAGTATATTGTTTTAATATGACAAACAATAATGCAGGGGCTGAAATCGTTCTTTCTGAATTTGCAGTTGGAGCAAGCACTAGGCTCACTCTCTTTCCTCTGTCCTGCTCATAGTAAGAAAATATGCAGAACAAGGTTGAAGTTCCCTAAGTATTTCTCAACTGGGGTGATTTGTCCCCTGGGGGCCATTTGGCATTCAGGGACAGAGTTGGTTGTGACTGATGGAGAAAGTGCTCATGCCCTCTTGGGGGGCAGAGCCCAGGGAGGCGGTCCAGCACACTAGGACGCACAGCACCCACCAGGAGGAAGTACCTGACTCCAGATATCAGCAGTGTGGAGGGTGGGAAACCATATTCTCTGCAATGTATTTTACAGTTAGATAATTCACAAAGGACAAAAACCTTTCAACCTTGAAGTCCCTAACTGTCAGGACCTTTGCCTCCCTGCCCTTCTCCCAGAGGAAAGAGAAAATATCCAGAGAACAAAAACTTCTCCCTCCAATATTCATATTAAGCTGGAAAAAAAATAATAATAACAACCTTCCCCTGGTGATTTTATGCAAAACTAAGTAACTTTATTGAGGAAAATTAGTAGATCAAAAAATCAGCCCTGGGCTGCTTAAGGAGGGCAATGCCTGTGGCTGGGCTCCCCACAGTGAGCCCCATGCGTGTGGCTGCTTGGAAGCCACATCCCCACCGGGCACTGGGGCCACTACCCGTGCCTGAGCAAGGAGGACCTGAGGAGGCTTGTATCCCCTTCACACAGGGTGACCATGGTCCTCACAGTTACTTCTTCCAGAGGACCTGGACACATAGAGACCCCCCTGCTTCCATGGTGGCTGCTAAGAAAAGTGTGCCACTTTGGAAGGTAGCACTCCCAACAGAGGTCCAGCAAGCGGTGGCGTGCTCAAAGGATGACCAGGGGCTACCAAGGACAGTCATGTTGCACAGTGTCCTGGAGACCTTGCAGAGGAAGCAGGGGGAACGCTCTCTGCTTTGGACATCAGTGTTGGGATGACTGAGCCCTGCCATCTCAGGGTGGAGGAGACGCAATACTCTTCCTTCTGACCACACTTCCGCTCCCTGCCCAACTCAGCCTCCAGATCACAGTATGTGTTTTCCCCCTTTGCCCTTCTTCCTTGTTTCCTTCCTTCCTCTCCACAATCTCTTGTGTGCCTGATTGTGCAAGTGTCTGTGCCGAAGGACACTGCGGTGTGCATCATAGGCTAATTCCACACAAGCACCTTTCAGATTCGGGGAGGGAAATAAACAAATAAATACATGAACCTCGTAAGTATCCCTGGCTGTCCAAACGTGAGGGTGAACATGTATGGGACAATGCTGGGCTGCATCTCTGGCCTCTGACATTCAGACTCCACGTAGATTCAGAAATGCTCCATCTCCTGACCTTGAGCCGCAGCACCCAGCCCAGGCATCAGAGAGCAATGAGATGTGAAGGGACACTCTTGGGTCCCCAGATGGAGATAATGCCAGTGGAGCAGTAATGCGGACAGAAGGGGTGGTGTGGGTGCCAGGGGGAAGGAGCTGCATCTTTAAGTGGTGCAGAAGGCCTCAGAGAAAGATGGCACTTGGGAGAAGTTACAAGAAGAAAGCAGCAGGTGCAGAGGGATGGGGAGCTTTCTGCTGGGTTTGAAGAAAGTGGGGCTCCTGGTGAGGCTGGAGGATGCCCAGAATGGCTGAGGTCAGGGACAGTGATGTGGGAGAGACAGGCGACACGTATTTCAGAAGATCCCCACATTGAGAATACACTTTGGAGGGACTGGAAGCCACGCTGGGGCCAGTCAGGAGGCAACAGTCACAATTTCTGCATGACACAATGGTAGCCCAGACTCGCAGTGGAGTTGGAAGGTCACATTCTGGGTGCATCCTGAAGGCAGAGCCAAACTGACTTCCCGATGGGTTAGATGTGGAACGTGAAAATTAGAGAGGCCAGGGGTGACTCTAAGATCTGTGCTCAGAGAGCTAGAAAAACGGAGTTGTCATTTACAGCCTTGGGAAAGACCAAGGGAAGGGAAGGATGTGTGTGTGTGTGTGTGTGTGTGTCTGAGAGTGTATGCATGTGAGCACAAGTGAGTGTGTGAGAATGTACATGGTGATGTCTATGCATGACAGTGTGTGTGCCTTTGAGTGTGTGTAGGGAGGTAGTGGTTCTGCTCTGCACATTACATACGAGTCCCCTGAGGCTCCAGTGGGCCCACTAAGTGGGACGCGAGTGTGCAGGGCAGGGGAGAGGTGTGCACTGAAGCTGGCATCTGTGGATCCTCCAGGTGCTTCTGAAGTTGCCAAGGGAATTCTCACAGAGAGAAGAGGTGAGGCCCAGGAGCAGCATCTGGAGCACGTAGGAAAGAGTGGTGCACTGGCTGGAGCCGGAGCCTCCTGGGAGGTGGGAGGGACAGGGAAGGGCTGTCGGAAGCTCAGAGATGAAGGCTCCACAGTATTCACCGTGGGCAGCTGGGGGCAGTCACCAGCGCCCTGCAGGAGCGAGGGCAAGTTACAGGGGTGTGTGGGGAACAGAGGGGACCAGGAGGCAGCCCCACAGAAACGCGAGAGGCCTTGCTCTCCAGGGTAGTGTGAACCGGGGTTGTGGCCGGAGTGGTAAAGGGGAGTTGACAGCACCTTCGAGGCCAGTAAGAGTGACCCGGTGGACAGGGAGGGCTGATGAAGGAGACGGAGCTTCTGTGCAGCCATAGAAGGTCCTGGCAGGAGAGCTGAGGTTTTTACTTCCTTTACTTATTTTTGCCCTTACTAGGTCACTTCCCACCTGTGACTGGGGCCATGAGTGTCTTCCATGGTGCCAGTTCTTCTGGGCTCTAGTCCAGACCTTCTCTGTGGAGCCTTCAGCCTCATCCAGGGTCAACCACCTGCCTGCTTCCCCAGCTCGCAAAGGACCTTTCTACTCCCGCATCTGCAGCCAAGCACATGCCCACCCCTGGTTTCCCCGCCGCTGAATGATCTCAGCTGTGTTCACAGAATTCCTCCAGCAAGCAGCCCCCTCCCTGCTGCAGCTCACATTTCTCTAGACCCTCACTGTGTCTGCGTGCAGGCATGGTCAGGAAGCACTTTCTGGAAGCTTTCCAGCTCAGGGTGTGCTCCAGGTGAGGGAGGCTCTGTCCACGGGACACAGCCGTGGCGCTTACCCAGGCACAACCCCGCTCCTCTGCTCCAGGTCTTCTCTGAACGCAGCTGGCTGCGCAGACACACATGGAGCATGCAGTCCACTGCCTGTCCTGTGCAGCCACCTCGATCTTACCCAGAGCCACACATGAGCCTCTTGGAGCCCAGTGCTGAACTCCGTTGTGAAGCAAACATGAGCAGGGCCGAGAGGCGCGACTGGTGGAAACGCTCCTGGTGGGCAGGTGTTCTGAGGATGTCACCTGTTCTGCCTAGAGGTGACCAGCTGTGCACCTGAACACCACAGGTCTTCCGCAGTCCACGATGCCAGGGTCAGAGTGAGGCCCTTGCAGTGGCTGGGAGGTGGAGGGACCACTGCACAACTGGACCACTCCGGCTTTGAAAGGTCAACGGGACCACGGAGAGGTCAGAGGCAGGGCATGGCTCATGCTCACCAGAAACAATGGACTGCGTCTGACGGCACTCACAGGTCACCCTGGAAACCGCCAAGCGTGGACCTGGGCCCCAACCCCAAACCTGGGCTTTGATTTCACTGACAAGTTTTAAAGTCCTCAGTGGTCTCTGCAGCAAAGGCTGAGGATGGGTGTAATAAAACTCTCCGGTAACAAGCTTTTGAGAACTAACACAGTCTAGTTTGCTGGAGTGCATGGTATGTGTTTGTGTGTGTCTGTAATGAAGTACTTGAATGGTACACCAATTTTATTGTGTATTTTGTGCATAATTTTTTTGTGCTGGGGATTGAATACAGGAGCGCTTAACCTCTGGGCCACATCCTCAGCCTTTGTTCTATTTTTTTTTTTTTTTGAGACAGGGTCTTGATATGTTGCTTAGGACCTTGTTGAGCTGCTGAGGCCAGCTTTGAACTTGTGATCCTCCTGCCACAGACTCGCATGCGGCTGGGATTCCAGGCATGTGACACAGAGCCTGGCCAAAAATAATTTTTGATGAGGGTACAGAGAGAGACTAAAGATATTTCAAAATCCAGTGCAATGTCTACCTCCCTTTGGTAGGGCTGGCCTCTTATTCCGCCCTCTTTCATCCCCTCCTCCCGTGACTCTATCATTCGCGTGCTTGGATGTCTACTGCATGGTATGATTCTCCGATTGCTTCTTGCCCATGAATCCCACTAGATGACAAGTTCTTCGGGGGTCTGTACTGCAGAGGGGAACACACATTACTCTACGGTCATTGCGCAAGGCCCATAGCCATCTCGAAAATCTGTAATTCCATTCATATTCAGATAGGACAGCTCAACACCGTAGATAAAGAAAACACATGGATAATTGGGCTCTTCCATCTTAAAATAATTCAGATTTGGGAGAAGAGGTAGAGGTCTTCCTTGGGTCACTGTAATAGATATCAAGTCCCATTCTGGGTCACCATTAAGGACATGCTGTGGCCCTGTGCCCAAGGACTGTGTTCCCCGAGAGCATCAAGCCTCTGTTGTCATCCACTCCATGGCCCGTGACACAGGATGGTGTTCACAGAGCACTAAGTCAGGTGGAGGTTGGGCAAACGTCCCGTACTATAATCGATAAAAATAATCAATTGCTACCTCTTCATGACCTTTGGAAAATTTCCCTTGTTTTTAGCAGAACATGATGAGGACTTTACCCCTTGCCTGACAGAAAGTGGAAGGGACATTGCTAGGTGTCACCAGGGATATTCACAAAGTGGCCAACGAGCCGCACATCAAGGGCCTCAGTGAGATGATGTCATAGCTATGGCATGAGGCAGCGTGATCCCCATTTTTGCCCAGCTCAGGTGGGGCGCTCAGAGCTAACACTCACCTCAGCTCTTGCGAACGAACATGGCTCAGCAGGAAACCGGGCTGAAGGGAGAGGCACAAGGTAAAGGTTGTGCTGAGATAACTGCCAACCTAGGAACGAGTCCCACCTTAGGACACGTTTAACTACCCCAGACAGCTCATCCTCCCCTCCACGCCCTGCAGGCCTGCTGAGAACAAAACAGGAGGAAATCAGAACAGCCCCAGGTCACACGCATGCACGCATAGGGAAGAGTGGGACATTCTTTCACCTTAGCCCCAAAGATGCTGGCTATGCTTTAGAGAATATTTAATTTAGGACTGCAGCCGTGGGTGGAGGACCTAGGGTGGCCAGGCCCCAGCTTCACCAACAACTCGGGTTTCTCCCGCTCCTCACATCAGACACAGCAAGTGTGTCCCAGAGACCAGCACCAGGCAGACCCCCACCCCCAGAAGCTCAGCTCACTCTCCAGCACTGCACAGATCACCCCTCCAGGGATGTTGCCACCCTCCTCGTGCCCTGAGGGTGACTGTCACCCCATTCCCAGCTTGTCCCCTGCTACTGGAGCAGAAACTCTGGGAGGTGAGTGGCAATACTTCGCAGGGCTCAACGATGACTTCCTAAGTCCTCCTGGAGACTTTTATTCAAGAGTTGCTGTCTGTACACGTGGACACATGCGCAGAGATGAAGTGTGGCCATGTGATGTGTAGACTGACACAGTGCTTACTCTACAGCACCTGGCCCCCTGAGAGCAAAACGAGACCCCCGGTCAGGGATCTGGAGCCGTTGCTTCTGTTGCTCGCGACCTACTGAGGGGGAAAGCTGGGGGAACAGCACACCTGCCACCTGGGAGAGTCTTGCTCCTCAATTCTGGGCTTTCAAGTTCTCTTTATTCCCAATTACAGTCTAAGACCTTGGCCCTCCCCCACCCTAATGTTTCCAGTCCTTGCGAGCTTGTACTCTCGATTTGTCCTCAGGGGTGGCAGCTTCCCCGGGACCTTGTGCAAAAGTGGACTAGACCCTGGGCCACTTTGGCTTCTCCTTAAAGGCCAACAGGCAAGGAGGATGCTGCAGGCTGGGTGGTCAGTGCTGATCAGTGAGCAGAAACAGGGTTTCTCCTACACCGTAGGGCAGGACGAGTGGGGACCCGGAATCCTCCCACGTCCCCAAGCTCACACAACCAGGTGGCATTGTGAGTACCCTCGCATACAGGTCACCTGGCCCAGGCCAGGGAGCTGTGGCTAGAGGAGGTGCGTGGAGGGAGCTCATGGGGAGGAGAGTGAGCGCAGGCTTGGCCCATGCAGGTGCAGAGGCAGGGCTGTGGAGCCCTGAGTTCTCCTCCCGTTTCCTGGGAGCACAGGTGCGTGCCTCCATGTCCACGTTTCCTTCACATCCTAAATTCACGGCGTCTACACCAGTGCTTCACCCTGCCTACAAGACAAGGCAACAGAAGTTAAGCTTATATCGCAGCGTTTAAGAGTGTGTGTGTGTGTGTGTGTGTGTGTGTGTGGTGCTGACATGGAGCCCAGACTTCACACATGCTGAGCAGACACCCTGCTACTGAGCTGCAGCCCTGCGCTCAGTACTGTTTATAGGAGGTTAAGGGTGACTGTCACAGCACACGCATGCACACACACACGCACAACTACTAAGCAGCTAAGCAGGACAAACACACAGCAGCAGGCTCCTCAGCACCCTCCAGGAGGGGACGCAAAAGCTTCCCACGCAGTGGTGTGTGCAGTTACCACTGGCTTCCAGCTTCATGTGCACATCACAGCTTCAGCCCCCTTGTGCACAGAGCTGGATGGGGACATGTGGTCCAGGGAGGTGCTGCCAGGTGAGATGCGGCAACCTTGGCTAAGCAGGGAGCTCTGTCCCCAGGTCAGAGCTGCCCGAAGGTGAATCCTGCTAGGTAGGGAGGCCCAGGTGCAGAAGAAGGTCTCTGCCAAGGACCAAAAGCTCAGGTCTTCTGGGTTCCACATTCTTCTCCCATCTGTGCACAGACAGTATCCCTGCCTGCTGGCCCTGGTGACCTCCAGAGGCCCCCACATCAGGAGAGGCAGCAGGGACCTCCTGTGGCTTCCTCACACACCCCCACCCCCGGTCCATGCAGCCCCCGGCTCTCCCGTGTTCCACCGCCCGTGCTTCTGGGTTCCTGGTAGAGAACTCGGGTGCTGACTCCTCCTCAGGAATTCACCTCCCAGCACCCCACCACCGCAAGGCTGGTTTCTCCACATGGTTCCTTACCTGCCAGATGACCGTCATGTACTATCTTAGGAAAACAAGAGAGATTTATGAAAGAGCTTCATATGATACTGAAGAAAACTGGAAAGGCCTCATTGACTGACACACTCACGCAGAGTTTTCAAGCACAGACACACTTTCCATTTGCAATACCACTTAAAATAAAATCAAAGATTAATGACTGCACTAGTCTTATGTGTCCCCCTGGCCTGGACACAGGGCCAGTCAGTAAACCTTATTCTGCATGCTTCTGTGAAGGTGTTTCCTTATGAGACAGACATTTAAACTGGAACTTGTAGCAACGTGGACTCCCCTCAATAATGTGGGGTCCTCGCCCTTAGTGCAGGTGCAAATATCAGAGCTGGACATTCCCAGAGAAGAAGCTGCCGGCTCACCATCGGGGGAGTGTTGCGGTTCCCTAACCTGCTGGACTGCCCTGCAGATTTTGAACCTGAGTTTGCACAATTATGAGAGGGATTTCTTGAGCAGGCGCCTCCCATCTCTCCTGTCCTCCCGTAACAGCCCCCTCTGTGCATCTGTCCAGAGCATCTCTCCACTCTTGGCATGTGTGTACACACACTCTTGGTTTTCTTTATCAGGAGAACCCTGGCTAATAAAGGCAGGAAAGCCGTGTTGTAGCATTACGCACATTGTGATATTCTGCTTAATATTCTGATACAGCCTTTATACATTATAGCCATCATGTCTACAGACTTGATCCAAATCACAACTAAACTAGTGGTCACTTCCAAGAAGTAAATTGAGTGGCTATTATGTTATTTTAGGAAGTTCATGATGAATAATAACAGAGGCTGATGGCTTTTGAGTAACGAGGGGGCACATTACCTACTAATTAATTACATAGTTAACTATGATAGTCCCTTGGCTGCTGGGTGAACAGGTTCTCTCTGTGTGGATTGCCAAAACTCATATCTTATTCAGAAAGACACCTATTAATCTGCGAAGTGATAGATCACTCTGGTTGTTTAGCGTCACGCCGGCTCAAGAGGCCATCCCCAGGGAAGCAATTTTTCACTTGGTTTCTTTCTTTTATAGCTGATGTAGACACAACCCACATCCTTAGGTGTTCTTCACACCTGCATGTTACTGAGGGAGGCTTCTGGGGTGATGGATGGGTTCATCAAGACAGTAACAGCTCTCCCTGTGCTACCCCACTAATGGCTTCTATAACACAGAAACAACACCGTGGCTAGAAGCTGGTGTTCCAGAAGCCAGGTGGAACACCATCTAGAGACAGGGCATGGGCACTCCACCTTGGGTCATCCCATGGCATGGGAACTCCACCTTGGGACACCCCTAGGATACTGGCACTTCACCTTCGGCCACCCCCAGGGCATAGGCACTCCACTTTGGGACACCCCAGGATACTGGTACTCCACCTTGGGGCACCCCCAGGATACTGGCACTCCACCTTGGGGCACCCCAGGACATGGGAACTCCACCTTGGGACACCCCCAGGATACTGGTACTCCACCTTGGGCCACCCCCAGGGCATGGGCACTCCACCTTGGGCCAGCCCAAGGGCATGGGCACTCCACCTTGGGACACCCTAAGGGCATGGTAACTCTGCCTTGGGGCACCCGCAGGGCATGGGCACTCCACCTTGGGGCACCCCCCAGGATACTGCCACTCCACCTTAGAGCACCCCCAGGATACTGCCACTCCACCTTGGGGCACCCCAGGACATGGGAACTCCACCTTGGGACACCCCCAGGATACTGGCACTCCACCTTAGGGCACTCCCAGGGCATGGGAACTGCACCTTGGGGCACCCCCATTGATCCCACGAACACTCCCCAGAACTCATCTGCCGTCCTGCAGTTTTGACCTGGAGTGGACCTTATGCCCTGCCGCACTACTTTAATTACCAAAGGGGGATCGTGGGTCAGTCGATCAGGCTGTGCTGGGGGCTACTCATGTAGAACACTAACACCAGGGAATGAGATTTCACATCTGCAATGGAAAGTGGGGGTCAGAATGATCTGGGAGATTTTCAGCCTTCACCTCTGCACTCCATACTTTCTGATATTACTCCCCGGAACAGCTCCCTGTGCTCTCCAGGATGTGGCAAGGCCATAGGAGAAGCTGTCATTGATAGATGCCTGTTTTATTCCTTGGATATATTGAGAGAGAAGAATATTTGTTAAAAAGTATTTGAAGGTGAAGGAACATTGTGTCACACATCCTAGTTCATCCGCTTGCATGTGTGGCTAAAGGGAGGTCCCTATGTGTTGATCATTCTGTTCGTAGCAGGTGGGGAACTCCTTTCTCTATATGTTTGGAAACTATTCTCTTTAAATTTTAGAGCAAAGAGTCTTTTTTGGTGCAGGCTGGCTCTAAGCCACACAGAGAGCCAAAATGACCTAAATAGTTCCCACACGTGGTCTCTCTGCCCAAGCTTGGTGCAAGGAGATTTAGGTGTCCAGCTCCCTGGGCAAAGCAAGCTCTCTATATCCATATATGTGTCTGCATTAATATTTCCATACCTGTCTGTCTGTCTGTACAGCATTTAGTAGACATAGCCAGTGATCAGCGCTCTGAGATGCAGTCTCTGGCTGCTGAGTGGCCGGTGACGCTTCTCCAGTCACCCTCTTTGCTTGGCCACGCCTTCTGGAGTCGCACTTCTGCGTTACTAAGCATGATTTTAAAGTTCAAAGTGCTTTACTCAGAAAACTACAGTATATCCTCCTCTAACCTCTGGACAGTCAGATGCAGGCTTGGCCCAGAGAGAATTCTAAAAACTTTGGCTGCCTCTGTCACCGTTTGGAAGCACATGGAAGAGTGTGACTCTCCCTTGAGTCTGTTTCCTTCAGTCCCAAAATGCAGAAAGTTTAAGGGGTCTCCCTCCCCCATTAGGCACTCCCACGTAAAACCCCGATCAGAGGCACTCGGGCGATTGTTAATGATCACTCTGGTCTCGTACTAAGGACGTGCTTTTGCAACATCAGTTAATCTATTTACTTCTACTTGGTAGAAATTAAATCTTGATGAGCAAATCCTGTTAGACCTAGCAAAGTCAATTCCCCAGTTCCACAAGCATCTATTCTGCATCTTGATGGGCAGCTGTCTGGACATCTGTCTTGCATGGGATTGAAGTCCAGGGTGCTGGAGCTGCATTCCCCCTTTGTAGGATTTGGGACTCAGGCTAGCAGATCCCTGGCTTGAAGTCACCACCCCATGAGTGCAGCTCAGTGCATGGCTGGGCTGGGTGCTCCCAGGAGAGGCAGATCCTTCCCTCCTCCATCCAGTGTAGAAGCTTTGTCTTCTGAGATCAGTGGACACATGGTCCTGCAAATTAGACTTGGATCAAGCGTGAGTGGAGATGATGGCTCTCCAGCCAGGCTGCCCATCTTGCCCTCACTCGGTGTGGCTGAGGGCCGATCATCCCCATCAGGCTGCAGTCTGAAAGTGTCCTTTACTGGTATCTTAAGTGAAGAGCTGCAGAGAGATCAATAGGACACTGGTGGACATTAGCCAGAATCGTCACATGGGCAATTTTTTTTCCTTGAGAACAGCTCCTCTGGGTCTAAAATCCCTCCAGCTTTTGGGAAGGACACTAAATTTCCATGTTTGAGACCATATTTGCACTTCTATAACTTCTTATAAAGACTTAGTAGGAGATTGAGAGCTACCATTTATTTTTAAGCTTATGGGGAGCATGGAAAACCCAACACTCATGCCCAAGAAAACCCCAGGAAGGTGACTTTGATGACAGCTGGATGCAAGCACAGTCCAGGTCAGAGGATGGTGTGGGCTTGGGTTCAGCATCCACGTGTTAAAGGAGCCAGTTCTGTCTGTCCTAGGAGCCACTGGTGACTGTAGCTCACCGTTGCCACCTGAACAGCCAATCAGGCTGAATGTACAAGCAGTGGGTGAACTCCCCCTTCCTGCCCCGTCTTGCCCTCCCTTGCCATTGCCTCTGACCTGGATTTTCTGGGAACGGAGGGTTGTGGGGAGGAGACCCTGATGCTTAGTGTGGCTGCGCTTTCCAGTTGGGGTCCCCATCTCTGTCCCCATGCAGGACTGTGCTCAGGAGGGTGGATCCCAAACCTCATCATACACTTGCCCTCTGGGGTTCACTTCCCCTCTTGCTCCTGTCTCAGGGAGTGTTGTGACAGTTCAAGGGCTCACAGCCAGCCCTGCAGTTAGGGCCTAGCACCGGACACCCTCAGAAATGCACAGGGAGTCAGTCCACAGGGAGCTCTGTAGAACGTGCCACGTTTCCCTGCATGCATCAGTGTGGAAATGCTTCCAGTACCCCTGAGCGTCAGCTGCAACAGAAGAGGCTGCTTACAGCACAGCGAGGGAACTCTGGGTGTCCACAGCCGTGAGGGCAGGTTCCTCCCCCGTGCCAGCTCGGAGGCCTGCCCACCCTGCACACTGTGGACCACGGGACTGTGCAGGGCTTGGCGCTCAAGGGCGCCCATCTTCCTGGGCGTTCTCTGCACTTGGCCTTAGGTGACAATTTCATTGAAGAAAAGATAATTGTGAAAATAAAAAGCCAGGGCTGGGACTGCATGTTCTCTTCGTTGGCATCACATGCTCTCAAAATCGAACACATTCAATTTGCAATCACCTTTTTTTTTTTTAAGAGAGTGAGAAAGAGAGAGAGAGAGAATTAATTTTATTTATTTTTTCATCTGGCCTTTGTTTCTCTGACATTCAGAGTCGTGCTGGGATTTGAACTTGGGTCCCTGCTCATACCAGGCAAGCACTTTAACCGCTGAGCCACTGCTCCAGCCCCCTAAAATCAGCTTTTTAGAGTAGCAAAGTCCTGGTGAAAAAAAAAAAAAAGCAGATGATAATGATGTCCAAAGGACAGGCAAGAGCAGGGCTATTGAGAGTGCCCTAGACCTTCCCCAGATGGGAACGGCTAACGGGGGTCCTTGGGTGGGCCACCAGGCACCTGGAGTCCTTCTGCTGCAGCCGACGACAGGGATCTCCTCCCAGCTCCCCACACATCACCTCCTCCCTGCAAGGAAGGACAGTGGCTACAGAGCCTTGGACCCTTTGTTTATATCTGGGCAGAAAACAGGGCAGCAAAACACAGCTTGCCTGATTCCCCACAGCCCCCAGCTCCCCTCCATGTGGCTGGAGCACCTTGAGCATGGGTGGACTAACCTGTCACTCAACATGTGATACTCGCAAAGTGCATCAGAACTGGAGGCCAGAACAGTGAGGTCTCCAGACACCTGATGACCAGACCAATGCAGCTGTGCCACCACTCACCAAAGGTAGAAAGGTAAAAATTGGATTTGGGGGCTCTGGGATGGAAACTCCCTGGGCTGTGAGTTGACAGTCTTAACCCTTACATGTCTGATTAAACTGTAACATGGGAGGGGTTGGGGATTTAGCTCATTGGCAGAGCACTTGCCTAGCATGCGCAAGGCCCCAAGTTAGATCCTCAACCCTGAAAAAAAAAACTGTAAAATGGGTTCATGTTGGGCATTGAGTGTGTGGTGCTGGGTACACGTGCCCTCATTTCAAAGTCAGGTCCCCAAAGGCACCAGCACAACTCAGGAACTACGCGGTGCAGACATCCAGGCCCTGCCCAGGTCCCCGGTCCTGTGCGGCTGGCGGTTGTAGTGTAAGGAGCCCTTAGTGGGGGTTAGGGAGCACAGTGCAGAGGGAACTACTTAGGATTGACAGAGACCTTGAGAGGCATCCAGTGCTCAGGCTCTCAATCCCAGGTGCCATAGAGATAAGGAGGGAGAGCCTAGATGTCACCCCAAAGAGCTGACTTGGCCTGTCTGGAGTGAGACCCAGCCTTGTGTTTTAAGACACCTCTCAGGGGACTGTCAGGCACAGAGATGTTGAAAGTCACTGAGGCCAAGGCCATCGCTTTACCAGTCAGCAGGAAGAGCACCTGCAAGTCCCAGGAGGCCAGAGCGGTCAGCTCGTACACTCATGGCAGTTGTCAGCAGTGCTGGGGGACAACGTGTACTCAGCTGTCACACAGAAATGAAACACTCAATGTGGCGTCTCCAGATTCCTAATCTGCTCTTGACCTGGATGAGTCACACACCATGTGCTGCTGGTTCGACTCTGAATCAGCAACTGCTCTCCCACAATGATCCAGGCTTTGTATTGATATACATAAAATTATTCATCCTGCAAGATGAAAACCACCGACGTCATAATGACGTAAGCAGCAAACAGTCATGGTTTCACATTGGATTTACCCAGAGTTCCTTCCTGTGTGCCCCTTACAGACCAGTACTCACTGCCGAAATATTATGTTCCAAGTTCAGAAAACAAGTCCATAGTTCTGTTTCTGAACTGGGTGGCCCAAGTGTCATGTTCCTGATTTTTCTGGTCACTTTGATTTTAAAAGAAATTCTACCTAACTTTTCTTTTGTTCCAAGTACCAGTTGTGGTGCTACAATGCCCTGAGACCCCAACTCAACACCTCTGGTCCTTGAGCTGTCCCGTGGCTCCTGGAGGGCTGAGCAACTGACGATTGCACCGGCTCAGCTGCTCCATGCTGTACCCTGCAGACTGCCATCCCAGGAGGTGGCAAAACAGGAAGTGTTTCTGGGCCACTGATGCCGGTTTCCCATCTATGCACATAAGAATAATCTCACAGATTGCTCTTCCTCTCTCCGACATTTACGAGTTTGGGTGACAGCTGTGAAGAGCGTGGCAGGACACGCCCGCTGGGAGGACAGCAGGCAACTACAGCACAACTGTGTGACAATATTTGCATGCCCTTTTCATTGGTGACGTCTTGCTTCTCCCCCTCATTCCCGGGTGTTGGAAGCCACCTCTGCTGGGAAGTCGCAATTCGTCACACAGGACGTCTTCCGGGGGCGGCCGCCCTTGTAACCCGGTGTTTTGTCCATTGTCCTGTGCTCAGTAATCATCCCCAATCATACAGCAGGCTGCAGGTTACCATAGCAACACTTACCAAACCGGGCGGGGAGGGACCAGGAAGTGATGTTGTTTCAGCCCCCAGCTTTCAGGGTTGGAATCTGGACTCTAAGGGATCAGAATACACAGCAGGGCCACGGGGTGTTCTCCACAGGACTCAGCTCCTCATGGAGGGCCCAACGCCGCATCTGCAGCAGCCACCATGCTCTCAGCTTCCCAAAGCCAGTGAAAGCCCAGGCCACCGCAGGTGGGAGCAGAGTCCTGGTCAGGCTACATGCAGCACCCTGGTACCTAGGCCACCGTCCCTCCAGCACTGCCCCTCAGACCAAGCTGGCCTGGCCCCTGGGCTAGAGGATGCCTCAGCCAGCCTCCCTGCCTCCGGGCTTCATTCTGCTGCCCCCAGACTTTTCTCTGGCCCCCAACTCCATCATGTTGTCCTCCTTTGGAGGCTATTATGAAACCCACTGGGAGCTTCCACCCCTCCGTGTGCTGGTGCTGGCTGAGAGCCTCCTTTCTGGGTGAGCTCAGAGCAGGAGGCCAGCAGCTCCCCTGGTGCGGCTGGGTGGAAGTCGCTGCCCTGCCTCCTACTGGCTGTATGAGCAGGGATGCATTCCTTACTTCCTTACTTGCACATCCTTGCAGAGAGACCCGAAGATGGAGTGCGTGACCTGCGAGTGCCACTCACGGCCAGAGCTGCTCTTCTGAGGGTCAGTTAAGGAGGTCCCAGCACAGGGCCCACCTTCTCAGTCAAGGTAGTAAGGCCACATGGCCTGAGGTCGCAGGGCCCTTTCTGTACCAGAGACACCGCTTCCTCCTTGGGCCCTGCCCAAGGCCACCAGATGAGCCAGGGGACACCGACATGTGCTGAAGCCTTTCGTCAGGAGGCTGAGAGCCAGGACCCAAAGATCCCGAGGAAGCAGTCTGGAGTTTACTTCCAGGCCTGTGCAGCCCATTTCACCCACTTTCCCAAGGGGAACCCCAGGTCCAGGTGGCCATGCGGGTGTTTGTGGGAAGCCCTCCTGCACACCAAGGCCAAGTACAGGAGGAAAGGTGAGCGGCTGAGCTACAGCTTCCAGGAATCGGGATTCCACACCCAAATCCGGCCTTTCAGGCCATGCTTGTCAGAACAGAGAGAACATCACTGTGTAACTGCTTGTTGGCCTGAGGGTAGAGTTGGGACACACAGGGTGAGACAGCTCCATCCCTGCTCTGCCAGGCTGGCCTGCGCTGATGTGGCCTCCATGCCCTGTAGACAAGAGGAGACGACTTTGTGCACACGCCCTTCTTGCATCACATGGTGTGCACGTTGACACCAGGAGATCCATTCGCACCCGGTCGCCTTGCCCACGCTCATCCTGCCTACTGATTAACGAGGTAAGTGATTAACAAAGTTAAGAAAATAGGTGGTCAGAATGAAGGTAAGGAGGCTCCGTATTTCTTTCCCTAAAGAACTCACTCAAATCCTTTTTCCTGCCTTCCTAACAACTTATTTGGAATTTATATCTCTACCCCCGCCCAAAAAAAAAAAAAAAAGATATGCCGTTAATGCCAAGGGCTCAGCACCCGCAGTGACAGTGTGGCGGGCAGTGGGAAGGGCTCTGTTCAGGTTAGAAGGTATTTGAGTTGCTTTTCCGCCCTGGCCACAGTGGTGCACTTGTGACGCGATTTCTCAGGAGAGAGGAGCTGAGCTGTGCCAGGGACAGTGGCAGCAGAGTGTTTTAGAGGCTCTGTCATCACCCAGGGTCAGTAAGTTGCAAGGGGCGGTGCAGGCTTGTGGCTCTTCCTCCCCAGCTGGCCTGGGGCGGCAGAATCCCAGCAGCACCCTAGGGCAGTGTCTGAGGGCGCTGGAATACATTTGCATCCCTGTTGGGGACTGGAGCAGGGGGCAGGGAGCAGGTTCACCACTCTGTCTGCCTCCATCCTCTGGGCTGTGGAGCTCTGTCTCCTCCCAGTGCAGTTCTGCGGCAGCTCCTGGCTGCAGGCTCCTTCTTTGATGCAGGTGGCACGAAGAACACATCAGGACATGCCATCCCAGCAAAGCAGTGGACAGCTGGCATCTGGGAACCCCTTTGTTCCATTCCTAAGTGTGTACACAGCACAGCAACCTGGAAAACCCTGCGGAAGCAGGCCCATGCCCTCGCCTGGCTCCCCAGCTGCCAGTGCCATCTGTCGGGGCTTCTCAAGGGCTCAGATTGTTTAATCTGCGGAAGCCTCTGCAGGACAGCAGGTCCTGAGAGCAGCCCCAGCGCTCCTACTGCGCTCTTCACTTCAGGAAAAAAGTATGCATTTGTTTTAGTCAAGCCAAAGCGTTCATGGCTCACAGGGAAACTGCAATGCAAAGTTATGAGCCCTCCCAGGAGCAGAACGGCGCAGAGCAGGTGTGCTGGAAACCAATTCTGTGCCTGGCTAAGGTGCTGGTGAAACTGTCATCCGCAACTTCAGGGTCACCGTGGTCACCGGAGGCAGAACAGACAGGTCCATAAGAGGTCCAGAGGAAGCCTAGAGCCTCAGCAAATGCCACAAGGGTAACTTAAATTAGTTAAGACCAGTGGGGGGATTGTCTCTGGAGGTCCCCAAGCCAACAGCGACAGCTCCAGGGGGGTCGGTTCATGGCTATCACACATGAGCTCTGAGGAGTGCTCGGTGACCAGCACCTGAGAACCCCTTGACTGCAGGAGGGCTGGGCAGCGGGGAGCCAGGCAGGCAGCTCAGCTCAGGCTGTCCAAGCGTCCCACAGCGCTTAGGAAGGGCTGGGCATCCTCTCCACCTGATCCCTCCCGGAGTTGGCAGATTCATCCTCTTTCTTTTTCAAAGTCATTTCAATTTTTTCTGATGTATGGGAATTTGTTGTTGTTTTAAAACCCCTCCCAGTTAACTTTTGCTCTTCAGGTAGAGCCAAGGATTCTATGCCCCACTGTTATTACCATGCGTGGGAACTGGACATGCATGTCGACGGGAGAAAAGATCCCTGCATGAGCTGAATGCAGGAGCACCACCAACATGACGTCATGACAGGCTTTCCTGAGAAAATGCGTCTAAGCCAAAAGATTCAAAAGAAACCTGGAATCAGACAGTAGAGACGAACTCAGCCCAAAGGACTTTGAAAGATGAATTGGGCCGGAACTTCAGAAACTGCACTGGGGCCCGTGTCCAAGGCTCCGGGGAAGACTTGGGACATTTTTAGTCAAATGTGCCCTGCCCACAGGAATGTATCCATGTGGAGAGGAGAGATGGGGAGGAAGAGCAGGAGGAGGGGACACACCACCAGATGCTTCATGCTGCTGCCACGAACAGTGCTAAAGCCACAGTAGGAAGTGCCATTTCTGTGCCGCAACTGGGTAAAAACGGACTTTACCCCTCTGTGCAGTACGACATTGACCTTGTGCGTAGTGTTAGCATCCTGAAGCTCTTGTGAACCGGCTAAGGTCCAAGTTGGAGCTTGTGTATTTGTGTGTTCATAAAAGGGTAAGCTCGGCCACAAGGGCAAGAAGCAGCAGTGTCACATCGGGGGTGGCTCTGCCTTCTTTCCAGACTGTACACCACTGCATACCTTGTCTGACACATTTCTGTGGGATTTCCTAAGATAAATGATAAGGCTGGGAAAATTTCCAGGCAATGAGGAAAGCTGGGTTTTAGTTCTGAGAGTAAAAGTGACTTCCGGAAGAGAGGAGGACAGTGAGACCAGTCCTCACACGGAAAGCAATCTGACTTCAGTGCTTGCAGGCTCAGTGTACCCATTGAATTCAAGGACATGAAAAGCTGGACTGGAAGATGGGCCAGCCTGGGGCTAATAACCAGACCAAGATGTCAACGCCAACCGCTTGCTGGACGTGAGCTCCTTCTCCCGCCTCTCCTCCTCTTCACTTCCAGTTGCAGAACTTCTGTTCTCAGAACTCAATTTGTAAAAAGTCACACTCTTAACCATGTTTTTTTTTTTACCTCTTTCCCATGTGAATGACGAAAAATGAAGAAACTAACCAAAAAATTTATCTATCTTATACTTTGTTTCCATAAACCCTAATTCACACAAAAAAGAGAAAACAGTGCAGAACAACTTGACAAAAAGTTAGTGTCCTTCGTTACCAAGGATCATTTCTTTTTTTTTTTTTTTAATTTGAGTGGTACTCACGCTGAGTATCTCCATCATGAAGGTCTGCCTTCTCCCAATAGTTTGATTTTGAAGATGCCTATGAAAAATTTTTAATGCTTCTGAAAGAATCGGGAGCTGGGTTTTTTGTATGGTGCTGTGTTGAATGGAACACAATAAAATTCCTGCAAAAGCTTTGAACAGAAACCCACCCTGAGAACAAGATTTGAGGGGTGAGGGTCCCTTCTGACTCTGGAGTGGACTAGAGTTAAGGTTAACCTTAGCAGCGCAATTTCATCCATGTGCAAAATCAAGGAGGGGAAGTTCACGTCTTCCCAAAGTACATTCTCTGACACACATGTTCTGGAAGGTCACCTTTTTTTTTAAAGAGAGAGGGACAGTGAGAGAGAGAGAGAGAGAAACAATTTTTATTTAGTTTTGCATGTGGGTTTGTTGCTCGGAGACTTTGCTGCGTACGTGATGCTGGGGTTTGAACTCACATACTTGTGCATGCCAGGCAAGCGCCGTAACCGCTGAGCCACCACTCCAGCCCGGAAGATCACTTTTGAAAACAAAATGTTTTCCTTTTTTCTCTTGTCATTTTTGGCATTAGGGATTAAACCCAGAGCTTCGCATATGCTAGGCAAGTGCTCTGTCACTGAGCAACACTCCCAGCCCCTAAACTTGGTTTCTGATATGAAAAAATAGTTTTTATTGCATTTTATTATTGATTTGCAATGATTATTACAACTCAAAGATTATAGAAATCATTAGTTCAAAAATTTGTTTAATTTTATCTATTTTTGTCCACAATCTCCAACAGATACTGAAAAAAATGGCAAAATTCATCATTCATTAATGATTAAAATACTGAAGAAATAATTTGAAGATGTTTTCTTTAACAAGAATATACCTACCACACACATAGATAGGTAGGTGGGAAAATACTGAAGACAATAAAGATATTTCCTCTAGGGTTAGGACCAAGACAAGGATGTCCACTACCTCCATTACTGTTCAATAGTAGTAGTGATTCTAGCCAATGAAATTATACAAGAAAAATCAATTATAGACATGGGAATGAGTTTAAAAGAGTAATTTTCTTTTTTTACAGATGAGATGATAGCACAATTATAAACTCAGATAATCAGTGATAAAACTAACTTGACAAAATTACTCAGTGATGTGGTAACATACAATATGAACTTGTAAACTTCAGTAGGCTTCATATATACTAACAGTAAGCAGTTCTAGAAAATTCCATTTACAATAGCAATAAAATGACAGAAATAAATGTAACAAGAAATGTACAAAACTATATGAGGAAGGGCTAGAGAGGTGGCTCAAGGGTAGAGTGATTGCCTGGTATGCACAAGGACCTGGGTTTGATCCCCAGCAGCACAAGCACAACTAAATGGTGGAAAAACAAAACCAGATGAAAAACTAAAGCTCTCTTTCTCTTAAAAAAATTATATGAAGAAAATTTGAAAGCATACATGAAAGTTCCCAAAGTAGACTTGTCCAAATATATGGAAAATCAGCCCAGATTTTTAAATAGGAAGACTCAATATTATAATGATAATGTGTTCTCCTCTAGGTCAATTTTAAAAATCAAAGCAATTCCAATAAAAATACCAACAAGCTACTTTAGAGGGTTGGATAACTTGATGCTATATATAATTTATATGGAAAAATTATAAGCAAAAATATCTGGGAAATGCTGAAAAAAAGAAAACAAAAATTAAGAAAGGGGGATTTGCACTATGAGATATTGAAGCATGTGAAATATCAAGAACATCATGGTGTTGGCAAACCAAAAGACAAGTGGATAATGGGGGGAAAGTGGATAAAGTCCAAATAGACCCAAGTACCTATGGCAATTTAATATATTACACAGATGGAATTTCAGATCACTAAAATAAAGATGGACTTCTTACTAAATTGAGCTGTGACAAATATATAACTCTTCACAAAAATATAGAGTCATGTTTTTGTTTTATATTACATCTAAGAATATAATCTAAAATGATTAGGGAACTAAATGTGTTGAAAGAAATCATACACGTGCTTGAAGAAAATGGACAAATTATCTTTATATTTGGTGTAGAGAAAAGAGTTCTAATTCAGAAGCAATAAAAGAAAAGATTGATAGCTTTGACCTTTCAAAGCTAAAGGGGCCTTTAAAGTGTTATTTTGCTTTATCCCAGAGGTTTTGGTGTGTTGTGGTTTCCGTGTTTTCCCATCCTCCTAATTTTAGCAAGCTTAGTACATTTTAGAAATACAGCACAACTGAGAAGTGGAGGGAGAGTCCCAGGCACCAGCTTGTGTGCGATGCTGCGGTGCCCGTGCTCATTCAGTGATCCAACACGGGCACCGCCACAACCTCAGCCTCGGTGCTGGAGTTGCCTAGTTGTGATGTCTTCTGTCCAGGACCCCTAGGGCATCTTCCGGGCTCCCTGGGAAGTGCACTTTCTCAGGCACTGCTTCCTGGGCACCCTGATGATGTGGACTTCTCTGCTCAGGTGTTTGGCAGAAGGCTTCTTGGGTCTCTCGGGAGTGGGCTGGCGAATCACAGGGGATGGGTGTGCCATTTTCAGCATGCAGGGTAGAGGGTGCCCACTGTGGAGGTGCCTGATCCTGTGGGTGTCACTCACCCACCAGGGTGAGGTGCTGCAAGGTCTCCCTCCACACTGAGAAGCAAAGCCTTCCCTTTCATCCTGACTAGAAGGCACCACCATGCTCCAGCCCCCTAAGGAGGGGCTCTGCTCCCTGCTGGAGGACCTCTCACCTGTGCACGTTATTAGGAAGCCATCAGGATGAGAGACTTTTGTGTTCTCCCCTGATTTATTCATTTACTTCCATCGGGATTAACAGATATGTATTTAATGCTTAGACTATAATCTAATAATAGTACATATTTTGTTTTTCACATCCTCTTGCCAACATGTAAATACACTCATAGAATAAGTTTCTAGAAGCTAAATTATTGATCAAAAATAAGGCACACTTTAAATTTTGATAATGATCACCTTGCCCTCTGAAGGCCGTTCCCATGTACATTTCCCCAAAAAAGCGAGAGAACGTTGCTTTCCGCGCTCATTGCTCTTCTGTTCATTTGAATCGTCCCTCTGGTCCGTGGTTAGCGTTACCGTCACACGTGCTCATGCATGTACGTATGTTTTCTAGGTGGTGCTGTGGTTCCACTTCACACATCTGTAGATTGCTCAGTTTGCACATTTCGTGAAAGCAGAGTGCTGAAGCACGTGGTCCTTTGGCCTCAGGTCTGACAGGATGTCAGAATGGTTGTGACACAAAATCCTAGCCACTGCCTCTGGGACCTTTGATCTGGATGGAGCCTGTTGCCACATCATGAGACAAGGCCACCTCCAGGTAGCTGTGCCACTGTGCAGCTGCTTTCCAGCCATGTGACAGGGTCACCTCAATGGTTATCATAGCCCAGGTAGCCTGGGATGCCTAACGGCCCACTTGCCTGCTGCAGAAGGCACCCTGAGTCCCAACTGCCCAAGTAAGCTGTTCCTGAGCCCTTCAGCTGCAGCAATCATGTGGAAAATGTTTTTCTTGCTATTGGAAGCCACCAAGTTTCAGGTTCGCTTGTCAAACAGCAGTAAAGAACTAATGCGGACGCTTCCCACCGTTTGACTCTGAAAAAGTCTGCAGAAGTTTTGCTCTTTTTTTTTCTACTTTGAAAGGGACTTTTTGATTTGCTTTCTGAGTCAGACATAATAATGCCCAACCCTAAAGATGCCCACATATCAATTGCTAAAGTCGTAAAAATCCTACCTTGAAACGACAGAGGGGATTTTGCAGATGTGATCAATTGAAGCAGGGCTGTTCTCATATGTGCACTGGAGTCTTTATAAGAAAGAGGCAGGAGGACTGTAGTCAGAGAGGGAAGTGACCATGGACATGGTGGTCAGAGACATCTGAGGATGCCAGGAGGCCGGCTGGCAATGTGGGAGAAGAAGCCAGAATGTCGGCGGCTGGGAAGCTGGACAAGCAAGGCCAGGTCCTGGACTGTCCTCCAGGGCAACCAGAGGGCTCCCCCCCAAACCCAGGCTTTGGCCTCATGAGACCAAGAGAACCACAGACCCTGGGAACTGTCAAAACACAGATTTCCATTCAGTTGTGTTTTACCCAGCATCAAGAGGAACAAACTTAACTGCAGGAGTGTCTGCAGCTCAGCACTTAGCAACTGTGCCTTCCTGCTATCTCTGCTGTGGGTTTCTCTCTACACAAAACCCCCTCTGGAGGTGGAAGCGCCGTGTTTCTGGAGGAGGAAGCGCCATGTTTCTGGAGGTGGAAGCGCCGTGTTTCTGGAGGTGGAAGCGTGTACTTCTGGAGTGTTGCTGCTCTGCTCTTTGGGTATTTCACTGAAGAAGCACACCGTGCAGTCAGGACCTGTTGCACCATGGTCCTGTTGTCCTCTTGGCTGTCACCTCCGTGAGCCTATCTGTGGTCCTCAGCCCCACCTGTTCTGGGCAGCACTGCCTCTTAATGTGGATCTCCTCAGTGTGGCTTGGCGTGTGTTTTTCTCACTTTCCCCCAGGCTACTCCAGCTCAGGTCCCCTCCTCTCTCCTCACTTGTGCACCAGCTAATGTGCGTTTTGTGGGTGGAGATGACGGCTTCATTTGCTTCTTGATTTGTGCAGCCAGGAGGGACCATCGTTTCCCGGTGAAGAGCATCTTCCTAATGCATGCTTTCAACCCACTTGAGAAACCGTGCAGCCTAAGTGTGCTTGAGTGGATGGGCCCTTTCCACATCGGTGCCATGTGGGGTTCCAATGGGGACACAGCAGTATGCTCCAGGGTGGTGGGGACTCTCAGCAGGGTCATGGAGGTGCGAGCCAGTTCCTTGCCTCTTATTTCTACCCAGTCAAGAAGGACCAGTGCCCAGGATGTTGCCCCAGGGAGCTCCTGTCCATCCCGCCTCTCTGTCACATGCGGTCACTGAGGATGGCTGTTCCTGAGTGGAAGACTCCCTCCAGGGACCTCCTGGGACCAGTGGAACATCCCATCTCCACCCAGGGAACACGAGGTTAGCTCTGCTTTTCAAATTGCTCTTTGCTTTGAAGAAGTGAACTTTGCTGGCCTTCCTGGGGTCAGAAACCATGGGTGTACACACTGATGACTTCCACGTTGGCTGCTCTTGGTGTGGAGAGATTGTGCCCCTATTTCTTCTCTTCTCTCCTTCTATGGGTTCATCAAAGGTGAGGTTTGCTTCTTATTTTGGAGTTATTTCCTATGGAAGAAGAAAGCCAATCTCAATTCCCCAAATTCAATTTGAAAGCAGAACCCTCACTGGCTCAGGACGGATCTCCCTTGTTTCAAAGGGCTTCTCAGGAAGATGCTCCCGAGGTCCTCTGTTCCCCTGCCTGCCAGCCTGTGGGGGCAGTCTGGGTTGGTGGAGCCATTTGCTCAGAGGATGCTTCCCCTGTTTGCTAATTGCTTACTAATTGGAGAAGCATGTTTTCTGTGCCTCCCAGGAAGTGCAGGATAGGAGCGCTGGACAGACCCTAATTGCATCAGGACCTTCTGGCTTGCTGCTAATACTTCCTTTCAGGTTGATATCAGTGCATTAATCACTGCTTTTGAAGTAGTTATTCGCTACTTCACATTTCATCTGGTTTTGCCCTCCGTCTGCTGTGTTTCCTTGAACATATTAACCGGGCCCTCAATGCTGCAGGGGGTGGCGGCACCACGCCCAGGGCGTCCTCCCAGCTTCCAGCCTGGGCTGGGTGTTGGGAAGCGGATGGGGATGAGTGGCCGGTTGCAAGCTGTGCTGACACCGGGAGCCAGGGCCTCTTTTCTGTAGGGCGCACTCCCCGGGCGTGGTTGTTGGGAAGCTCTGTGGAGTGTGGGTGTGCCCGGCACCCAGGGCCCTGCCCTTCTGCCTTCCCTGCTATTCCTCAAAGGCGGTTGGGTTGTCTGCAGCCACAGGCCTAGTTCCTTGCTCCCAGGACGGGACTGTCTGGACGTGGAGACCCATGATGCCACCCCTCCCCGCTCTGTGGCACCCGCCTGCTCCTCCTGCTCCCTGTAAGCATAGATCTTGATCACGTAAAGCCAGGACATGGGATGCCCTCTCCATAATGCTTCTCGTCTGAGCATTCTTAAAATGCCCCCTGGCCACTAGCCCTGTGGCGCTTCACATCCTCTCTAGCAGCTAGGGTTGCCCCTTTGGAAATTGGGGCAATCAGGGCATCGCTCCATGGACTCTTCAGAACAGCGTGGCCCTGGGCAAGCACAGGGAACACCACAGCCTCCAGGCGTTCAGCAGGGCCAGCACCTCCCAATCTGCGCGTTCTGAACCTACTTCCCCTCACGACACAAGAGCAATGCGTTTCTACAGCAGGTCTTCATGATGAGTCTCTCGTTGCTCCTAATACGTGCCTTGAAATCCAAGCTCTGCCCGTTTAGAAATATCCTGTTGGCCTCCCCAGTTTTCATTCCGAGTTCACCAGTGTTGGAACAGTCGTGGTTTTTAAAAGCACTTGTCTGTTTTAAAATGGTCTCACCATTTACAGTCCCTGACTATGGGTGGCATCCACCTCAGCATCTTCTCCCGCCTCCTCTGGCCTTTCCCACTCCTGTTCTTGGTGGAGCCCTCCTTAGAACCTGACTCAGAATTGCCTCCTTTGCTTGTTCTTCCCTTTCCTCTCCTCTGAATGCCAAATAGACCTTCCACCCTCGGTGAGGGCCAGAGAACTAAGGCTTTCAAAGCCAGTTGATGCACATCAATAATCACAAACACACAATAACATGAGTGGCTAAGTTAGCATCCTGAGCAGAAGGGACCGTGTGGTGAGTTTTCTCCTGGGATGCAACCTTGATTGTGTCCCAACCCCGCCAGGATACTTTGCTCAACCAGACAAATTTGATGGCTTTCACCCTCTCTGTAGAGAGGGCTCGCTGCAGAAGCAAAGAATAATAATTTTAAACTGGTGGAAACTGCAAGCAAAATAACCAAACACACATTGGCCAATCTGTATAATACTGCGATTTCTAACGGTGAGGTGGTGTTGAACACCAAAACCAGAGGATGGCCCATGGTCTACAAAGGAACAACTAATTCTTCAAATATACTATGTAACTGAAATTCAACTCATTTTTGTTCGTTCACATTTACTAATATCTTATAACCAAAGAATACAGTCCAGTGGAAAGAGTGATTGATGGGGAGTCAGACTTTTGGTTGCTTGCCTGCTGGAATCCAGCTGTGGGTGCCCAGTGCTGCTTCTCTAAGGCCTCACACTAAGGGTAACGGTAGATGTTTTCCTTTTCCTGGTACTACCAGGTACCTGAATCACGTTTGACTTGCATGACCAGTTCCAAGAAAACCTGATTTCCCCTAGTGTCTCATAATTGATAAAATGTAATATGTTTCTAGGAAATTCTTTATTGGAAAAACATAAGAAAGAACATAACAGGCTCAGCTCTGGAACTTAGAGGGCAGCTGTTGCCCTTGGACTAGAGAACTGAAGGCCTGCATCTAAGGAATCATGGACCAGTGTCTAGAGACTGGTGGGAGACCCGCAGTGCAACCTCAGACTTTATTTTTATCCTCTAAGTCAGTTCTTCATCTGAGGCCCCCATGAGTGGACACAGAGCTCAGCCGTCATGACTCAACACACTCAAAATGTGTTGGGGTCCTATTCCAAGAAATCTGGTGTGAGTTCCTGGAGACGCATTTTCATGCTAACATGCAGTTTTCCGGAAGCTGACACTTGCTGTGACTGAAAGGGAATACAAATACATTTGCTGAGCTGAGACAAAAGTCCTCTGCGCATAGACGAGGCAGAGTGCTAGAAACTTCTGCTGCACGCTCACTCTGTCCAGTGTGCATTTCCCCAACCTCCTTCCTCACTGTTCTAACGCTCGGTGTGAATGGCCTGCTGTGTTTCTCGGACTTCAGAGTTTCTGTATCACTTTCTGAAGCCATACGGTATCGCATATGATGTGTTGTACACATCAAATGCCATATGAAGATATGTGACATGTTAATATCAAAATGGTTACAGGTATAACAGCACAAAAGAAGGTCATCTCAAAAACATGCTGCCCTAATTAGCAATAGCACCAATGACGGACAACATTCTGAGTTCTTGCTCTACATCATGCATTTTTCTAGGTTCTTTGCATATTTTATTTCTTTTCACCTTGAAACCAAACCTATAAATATTTGTCAAAACCTATAGAACGTATAGTGCCACAAGAGAGCTTTGTGTGCATGGTAGACTTCTGTGACCAGTGTGGGTTCAGTTGTAGTAACTAGTGTCCCCCTCCAATGCTGGAGCTCATAGTGGGGACATGATGTGGACAGGGCTCATGTGGGAGCTCTTTGTATTTTCTTGTCTATCTTGTTTTGAAATTAAAACTGCTCTTTAAAAATTAAATCTTACTTTAAAAGGCCATGCGACAGATTGCCACAGTCCCCTGATTGTGATGAGAGTCACAGGAGAGCTCAGACTCCTCTGTTCACTCATAGAGAGGACCCAGGATTCAAGCTGCAGCACAGCGATCAGTGTATGGCAAACAGACATTTATTCCACGGTTTTAAAAACTGCTTGCATTGCGGTAGTCTTTTTGTGTTTGTTTTAAAAACAATGGAGGTGCTGGAGCCGTGGCTCAGAGGTTACGGCGCTTGCCTGGAATGTGCAAGTACGTGAGTTCAAACCCCAGCACTATGTGCCCAACTAATTGTTGGAGAAACAAGGACCAGATGAAAAAATAAAAAATAAAATTTATTCTCTTTCTTTCTCTCTCTTTAAAAAAAATTAAAATAAAAATATAAAAAATAAAAACAACAGAGATGTAGAAGATAAAAATGATACCTAAAGACTATGGAATATTTGCCTTGAGCTTCCGAAAGTCACGGATATAAATGTAAGTAAAAGACCCTGTTGAAGAAATAGCACAAAGAAGGAGGTTTTCACAGCTCTCTGCCTCGGATTATTCTTTTAAAGCCATGCCAACTGGCTGTATCCTGGAGCCTGCCTTGATAATGCATTTTATTTTAAATCAGGGTATTTATTTTTATTTTTTTTTATTCATTGAACATGATCTTACAATTAGGAGGGATTCATCATCAAACAATCAAGAACAAAAGTATAATGACAGAACAAGCCAAGGAAGATGCCAGTCCATGGTTCCCTCCTAGGGTTCCCCATGGTTCCATGTTTCCCCCTACTTAAACCCAAGTTAATTGGACTTCTCCAGGAAGTTGGAGGTTCCCCTCTGATTAGATTCCTCCATACTCCCTCCCTCTGGTCTCCTTGATATCCTTCTTCTTCCCTTCTCCGCTCCCTGCCCCCTCCTTATGTCCCCCAGCATCTAGGCAAGGATCCCCATCTGTGGAAGCTAGAATACAAGCGGAAGCAGTATGATAGATGGCTAAGCTAACAATTACCTCGTTCCTGCGCTTCTGCATCTAGAGTCGTGGAGTGCTCCCACACCCCTCGGTCTGTAGGAGCCTACCACCTTCTGTATTGTTCTCTCCTCGTCACCTGATACCCCAGCTTTATTGCTCACACATTCCTTTTCTTTGGATGCTCTCTTCCCTTGGGAGTTGCCAAGTCCTGCAAAGAATCCAGCCACACTTCTTCCAAGACGTTCTTTTCTATGGCCCTGCTGGGAAAAAAGCAGCTGCCCTCCCTGGATTCCCCAGCCCTGGCCAGGTGAACGTGCCACGCTCCACCTGGTGATCGAGATAAACTTAATATTTCCTCATCTCCAGGTTGACGGCACACACTTCTTTATGAGCAACCTCCTCTCAACCCCTGCGGGGCTGAGAATAGCACATGAGGGCTCTTAAATTTTTATTTTGATTGAAAACTCGTTCTTTGGTTGTATGAATGGTTGGCAGTTGCCAATAATAACTGGACACAGTGGAATGGCCAGGGAAACTGAGGTGGAGAAGTTCTGGAAGTCCTCTCAAGAAAGACTGAAAAAAATCACAGCATTTAAATGGACATGTAGATTTTGTTTTTAAAAAGTTACAATGTTTAATAATTTAGTCTAATTACATATGAAAATCAATACATTTTCAGGTGTTTGTTTATTTAATTAAAAGCATTGTGAATAGAGCTTCACTTTTTAATTTAAGTTGTTCAATTTCCAGATGTGATAAAAAGTAAAAAAAAAATTTATCTCTACATATGGAAAATTTAAGCTATTTTATATCTACAGAAACCTTTGCTCAGGTGTAGCCTTTTCTGATGAGCTGGATTCATTTTTCCTAGTGAAATTGGACCCTAATGCTTTTAATTATCCTCTTTAAAAAGTTCCCGTGCTAGTAATGACAAATCACTTCTGTCATTTCAGGAGCCGAAAAGCAGCAAGACACCAGCCCTGTTCTGGAGGAGACATGTCACTCAAAGAGCACAATTGTGGTCCTATTTCTGTTTCAGTCAGCACCCTCCAGTTTCTCCAAGGAGAACCGGAGAAGAGTCCCAAAACGGCGCTGTCCAGCGTGAAAGCCACCAGCTACATCCAACCATGGCCATCTGAAATACAAGCAGGCAGGTGGTGTCCGCACAAAATACAGAG
Organism: Aplodontia rufa; assembly: GCA_004027875.1. Taxonomy (NCBI): domain Eukaryota; kingdom Metazoa; phylum Chordata; class Mammalia; order Rodentia; family Aplodontiidae; genus Aplodontia; species Aplodontia rufa. Next base: position 50,820 of record PVKS010010154.1, read on the forward strand.
CAGTTGAACAGCGCCTGAAGCCGTTTATACTGACAGCATATTCTTATACTCGTGTTTTGAATATGCTGGCTTAAATAAGGCATGCTATTAGAACCAAATGCTTACTTTTTAAAACATGGCTGCTGGAATATTCCAGATCATGTGGGTGGGCGACTCTTGTCCATTTCAATCACATGGTGCTGCTCCGGTCAGCGACTTCAGGAAGAGTTCACTGATCCACCAGCCAAGTGTTGGAGCTGAGCTGCCCACCCACGAGCTCATCTTCTCCTGAAATGTGCTAGGATGAGATTTCTCCCGTCTAATCACCAGGAGCGACAGGGCAATTTCTATTAACCTCCACAAGAAAAAACAGAAAGAACAAAGTGACCGAGGCTTAATTTCTATAAATTGTCTTTAATATATGATTTTATAAGCATACTGCACAGACTCCCCTGCTCTGAGCTTCTGGTGGAACATTTGATTTGGGAAGATTGATCCTTTATCCACCAACATGACAGGCGCAGTAATAAATAGATTATCCATATCAGCTAATAAGAATTCAGCTCCATGACTGGGCTGGAGCAGATGTTTTCTTCTGAGCCACATTGATAGAAAAATGAACAAGGGACATTTAAAATTCATTGCTGGGAGACTCTATATGATAATGAATCTCATTAATAGGAATTAGGATTTTTTTTCTCCAGGGCTACCCAGGCAGATACCCTCCTTTCATAGGTCAGCAAACCCCAGCAACTGACAGCATCATTTTGCTTCTTAGGAGTGTCATATGTTTTAAGCAATTGCTTAGCACACAATGCTGCATTCTTGCCCATCGTCTAAGCTGACCCGACACGGCCACAACCTGCTGGAAATGGAAAAATGCACGTGTCCCCCAGGTCACCAGCGATGTGCTCGCATTACAGGGAGGTGACAGGTCAGAGCATCCACTTTCCCCTCCTGTCTGGAGAAGACTTTTGGAATTCGTCCTGGGAACTCTTGCCCTGTGTGCCATGGAGGAGGTCCATAAGAGCAGCAGCGGTCTATCAGCTTAAATGGACAGGTGGCTGCTTCCTGGATTGGGGTTCAGCCTGGAACACTAATCTAATTTCTTTTCACCCTCATCTACTTGCACAGACAGTTGTTCCTGAGGCAGGGATGGCTGACTCCTTTGGCAGGATCTGCAAAGAGAATCCTACCGCACCTGCGGGCCAGTAAGTGGACTAACAGGCTGGCACTGCCAGGGAAGGGGAGGACACGCTCTGGAGGGCTTCTGCTGCTCCCGTCAGCCTGCCCTTCAAGAGCACCCCAGCTCTGTGACCACCCCAAGCCACACGCCCTCGAGTGTTAACGCCAGCCTAATTACACACTTCAGCTTCTGTTTTGGAAATAGGCTGTACTTAAGCACAATTTAGTGCCATCTTATGCGTTCCTACAGCTGGGTAATTACAAGGCATTCCAGTTTTCAGGGTAGGAAATTAATGATACGAAGATCAGCAGCTATTTAAAGACAGTTATTCTCTGCTCTTGCAAGGATCCATTACTAGAAATCACGTTAGACTCTGGAATGTAGCCCCAGGCAAGAGGGAAGAAGAAGAAATTTTGATTCAAGTTTAGAATTAAAAAAATATATATGCTTTGGATCACTGTGGTCATCATTCTCTGCAAAAGCATATCTTTCTTTTTATGCTTCCTTCTACACCCCTCTGAATGAGCTGAGTAATCACCTTGAGTTCTTAGACAGGGTTGGCTGGGGAAGATGCAGGCAAGGCCTAAAGCGAGGAAAATGTAACTCTCAGGGCGTCAAGATTTCCTGATTGGAGGAGGAGATCACAAAGCTTTGAGGCCTGGGAGAAACTTTGGAAACCATCCAGGCCAGGGCCATTGAAATGTCCATTCGGGGCTACAGATACACCCAGCCTCAGCCACGTCTCAGGGGGTGAAAGTCCGAGTTGGCGCAGGCCCTTTCCACAGAGGAGAACGGGCTTTTCAGGTGTGGTTGCTGGTCTTCAGTGTCATGAACTCAGAGTCTACAGCGCTAGCTGGTGCCCCTTAGCTAACACCATCACGGCCACCAGGAGCTCACCGAGTCACAACCGCAGGCCACGTCAGCAGCAGGGACACCGTCATCACAGTTTTACAGAAAGTGCACAAGATGTCCAGGTCACAGTGGGTCCAGAGAGTTGCCAGCGCAGTCGTTCTGGAAGGGAGCTGTAGCAGGCTAAAGAGGCCGGTGACGGAGACTCACCTTGAAGGGAGAACGGGCCGGCGGGCGCGAGGAGTCTGCTCACTGCTCTGCCCAGCCCCAGCTGCTGCATGGCCGTGTTAACTTGTGGCATTGACATACGCAAAAGCAGAGACAACTGCTGCCACTCAAGCTTCTGGAGCACCCCGAGAACGCAGACCCCAGACGGGGGTCTGGACCTCAGGAAGCCCTTTCTCCACAGGTCACCAGTCTGTTCTCTCTTCAAAATAAGTGTGTGTGTGACTTCCTGTGAGTATGTTTTTGTGTGTAACTGTGTGTTTACGTATGTGTGCATGTGTGGTGCATGTGATTATTTGTGTTTATCAGAGTGCTAGTATTTGTGTGTCTACCTGTGACAGCGTGCTTCTGTGTGTACGGTTGGGTATTTATTTTTGTCTTTGTGTATGTTTGTGAGAGTGTAGTTGTGTGTGTATTTGTTTGTGAGTGGCTGTGTGTTTGTGCATGACTGTGTGTGGTTTTGTGTGTATTTGTATGTTTTTGGGTGTGTGGTTGTATGTTTATGAGATACAGTTGTATTGTGTAGTTCTGTGTGCCTTTATTTGTGAATGTGTGGTTTTGTGTGTTGTGAGATATAGTTGTGTGTGTTTGTGTGAGTGGACAGGTGTGTGGTTGTGTGTGCATTTGTGAGTGTGTGATTGTGTGTGTGTATGTTTTTGAGTGTGAGATTATATACATGTGTTTGTGAACGTTTGTGAGAGTGTTGTGTGTGAGTGGTTGTGTTTGTGTATGAGTGTGTGGTTGTGTGAGTGTAGTTGAGGTTGTTTGTGTACTGTGTGGTTGTGTGTGTGTGTTTGTGAATGTGTGGTTGTGAATGTCCCCAGTTTGTCCTGAGTACAGGCTTTGAGCCAGGACATTTGATTCCAGCCCCTGACTCCAACCCTCTGAGGTCCATCAGGTCCTCAGCACTGACACTTCATGTACCCAGGATGGCTGTGATCTCATCCCCGTGACACTCCACTCTGTGATCTACAAGGTGAAGCAGTGGCGCTGCCAGCAGTGTGGCCAGGCAGAGTATGGAAGGGCGTTGGCTGCACTTTAAAGACTACAGACCACAGTGGCCCTGGGTGTCTCAGCTTTCCTGGGTTGCTGTTCCCAGGACCACACTCTGGAGGGTGTGCATGACAGAGTTTGCCCTCTGCCACTCTAGAGACTGGAGTCCAGACTCAAGTTGACACGGGTCTCATTCTCTCCCAGTTCTGGGTCTTGCCAGAAGCTTTGCTCCTTGGCTGACAGCTGCTCCGGCAATCACACAGGGTCTCTGGGCGCCTCTACCTTCTTCCTGTCTGAGGACAGAGGTCAGATCCCACCCTGAAGACTTCACCTTGATTTGATTGCATCTCCAAGGGCCCCACTTACAAGAAGATGAGAATCAATGGCCAGAGGGTTGAGATACGGATGTAGCTTTCTGGAGGGCACTGGACACTGTTCCACCAATGACACACTACTGTTCACGAAGCCATGGAAAATAAATTGTCTATAGGCACCTTCTATTTCCTCCCCTGCCTCACTGTCCTTCCTGCTGGAGGGTCATGATGCATCTGAAGTGATATGACAACAGGGAAAATCTGTCCAACTTTAAAGGACGACACATCATGCACATGGAAAAATGGTACCTAGAAATACTGGATTTTATCACAAACAAAAGGGACAAGTTCAGGTTGTCCATAAGCCTCACATTGTGATGAAGTCTTATCAAGTGTAGGTGTGAACAGGTACAAATTACTAAAGACTGCTTCATAGGAGCATGCGGGCATCTGAAAGCTTGTAGGATATTTTGTTTTCTCTTATAATGCAGTTCAAAAATCTGTACTAATTCATTGCAGAACCAACTGTACATAGATGCCTTTGGTTTTTTGCATGGTGGTAGCTTGGCTGCAGTGATCCAATGTGTAACCAATCTCTTTACCATAGGAAGTATCTCACATTAGCTTTCCAAAAGGCAGATAAGACACATGTGTAGTATTTCCCCAAATTATTAATCATGAAATTCTTTTATATGTTTTTTCTCATAAAGATGAAAAGTCTATAGACATTAAATTGGAAAATTCCATTTCAAATGAACAGGATTTGAGGGAGTTGGGCTGTTTAGCCACCTTTCAATACCTTACACTAACTTGAGAATCATCCCTCCATATGTTGTGTGTAAAAACAATTCAGAGAGCCTGGTGTGGTGTCCATGCCTGTGGTCCCAGCTACACAGGAGGCATTGATGCAGGGGACTGCCTGAGTTCCAGACCAGTCAGGGCAACACAGAGGGATCCCCATCTCTATAAAAGAGGGTATCAGAAAAATCATTTTAAAAGGCAATAATTGTACTAGAAGTATTTCTCTCATTTGACATGACTCCTTATAATTGCTATGTGCTAACCATTCCCTATTTTAAAAAGTAAAGAAAATAAATTATTGATAACTTTGCTTCATCTGCCCCTTGATTTTTTTCACATTTAAGATTAAGATCTCCAATCATGTGAGCCTACTATTATACAACTCATAAGCTCTCTTGAATATTTCAATAATATTAGTTTATGTTTCAATGAAGAACTGGTCTTTCCTTGTGCTTAAAGTGAAATATATATATATCAAAGTAACTACCTCATGGGCCTGAAATATTATAGCCCTTGATTAAATTTTGTAGCCTCTGATTACGTTAGAGCTATGAAATATGAGTGTCTCCCTAGCTGGCAAAGGGGAGATGGTTAATACATCTATACTGCTTTGATATCTAGAAATGTCCAGATCTCTCTGACTACTCAGAAGTAGATAAATGAGGGAGGGTGCAGTGACTGTGTAATATAGAGGTGTCAAGAAAGCAAAAAAGAGAGATTCAATTGCTTCTGCCATCCTTCCCACATTTCTACTTTACATCTCCTTCCTGGTCATGAGAACTGCTCCTCACTACAGACTGCCTGGCATGGCTTGCTCACGATGCCCACCTAGACTTCTTACCTAGCCTCAAAATCCCAACACCTCTGAAAAGCTCAGTCCTTGCTCTCCATATACCTTACATGACCTAGAGCTACCAGCATCTCCCCCTGCATGTGTGGCCCTAACCTGCACTGTCGTAAGAAATGGCCCTGGTCCAGCGTACCGAAGCACGCACAGCATGACATTGGTATCTCTAGGACCAGGTGCCTGGGGCTCACTTGGTTGAGATGAGCTAGTTAAATGCACATGCAAAAAGTTAAAACGAGAGACATTCAGAGACAACCCTGCCTCCAAGTGACTTAGACATGCAGAAGAAATAACACTTTTGTTGTCCTGCAACGACGAATGGAATTGTAGCTGTGCATAAGTCCTAAAATGTCCCCTGTGCTGTCAGATACTTATTAAGTCTAATTCTCCTTTTGGCCTTGTCCCTGAACCCAGTTTCAATTTTTTGCTCACCTGGTCCTGGATCTTGTTTTCTCCTGGACCCATTAAGATAATGTTTCGCACAGAGTGTGGGAGGGGACCCACTGGATCCCACATTTGCTCTGAGTGTGGACCCAGGCCTGCAGGGTCTAGAGCCATCACACTCACAGGCAAAGAAGGGAGCGCATGCTGGCCCCTCCCTCTGCAGATTAAAGGAAGATTTATTTGCGACTATCCATTAAGGTTTACTTTAGGCAAAAATGTGAAGAATTCAGGGTGGGAAGAAGAAACCACAGACTTTTCAGCATGAAGTCAGAGCAATCGTTTCCTGCCGTTTTCTCCAACCTCTGTATTCCACTTAGTGGAGTCGACTGATGGCAAACGGGCTACAAAGTATGTAATGCAGGAGGAGAAGGAGGCAACTTCATCACGCCCGAGGACAGCACTGTCATTCAGGGGAGAAAGGCAGCCGCCACCCACACTGTCTCCTTCCTCGCTCCCTGAAGAAAGCTCTCTTCTTCTCCCTTTGGCTCCAGGTCCCTAATGCACCATCTTTCCCCATGGTGACAAGCACTCTGCTTCCCGGGGCTCCCTGTCATTCATCTTTACCCCGAAAGCACCTGAGATATTTCCAAAAATCTAACTGAAGGAAAGATGGGCAGTTTCCACATGGGGGCCACTCCACAAGGGTGACCTCCAGAGGGAATGAGCTGCCAGAGCAGAACAGGTCTCTGCTCCTGCCCCCAAACCACCCCAACACCGATGGGTGGCAAACACGGAGCCCACAGCACTGTGCACTAGGATGGCTGCTTAGGAGTCAAGGTGTCCACCTGCAGGTGACAGGTGACACAAAGAGTTTAAGGCAGGGTCAGTCTGCCCATGTCTTGAAAGAGCACTCAGGGGAGTTCTGTAGAACCCTGGAGACAGAACTGACATCACGGTTAGAGCTCTACCTTTATCAGGCTGTTCAAGCAATCAGCCCCAAGAGATAATTACTTAACAAAGAAACTAATTGGTGAGCTATCAAGTACCCTGCTAATACAACTAACCCTTGGTCAGTTAGTTGAACGGCCAAGCAGAGGAGCTGAGAAATGACAAGTGGCAATTGACCAAATGTGGCCTCGAAGGGGCTGGCAGGAAAAGGAGACTCCAAAGGGAGAAGCCCTGCCCTGTTCAGCCTCCCTCAATGGCCAGCCTTCCTGGCCAGCTTTACAGCGCTGAGCCCGGCATGCCACCTGCGTTACGGAAGAGAAATTGATGTGTGATCTGCAACCAATCAATCAACATAACAGTGCCCGGAGACAGAGCAGTGCAGCCCTGCCCCCGCCATCCATTACCGGCTAAGTCACACCCAGGAGAGAGTGCAAGATTCACGGCTTGTATTAAACCATGATCAGTTTGTCATTCCTAGAAATCGCTAGGAAAACAAAAGAACAAAATTGATGAAATAAATAAATGAAATAACCCGAGTCAACAGTATTCGAAAGACACATCTTTATACAGGAGTCACAAAAATTGATGGCCCCTTCACCATGCAGCACCCACATAACCGTAGATCACGCTGGGCGTCCCTGTCCTGTGTTTGCCGCATCTCACACTTGGAATGCATAAAACTCGCATCTCCGTTTTGATGGGAAGCTGCCTCCAGTCCACGCTGGAAGTAGATGGAAGATCAATCAAAGCAAATGAAATATGTAAGAGCTGCTGGGCTTATGTGGGCGGATGGGGATGCGCAGAACACCGTGCCTCTTTGAAAGATGAAAAATAGGGAAGCAAGCAAGCAGCAGGATCGCTGCAAAGACAAGCTCCGCACTGCGGAGCAGCTGCCTGCGTCCTCAGCCCCGGCCTTCCGCAGGCTGCAGCCAGGAATGTTCTAGGGCTGCGTTCATCTCCAGGCTCCCCTGGCAGCACTCCCTCCCTCCCTCCGGGGGTGGGGCTGGGGGTGGACAGAGGAAGGAGCCCTCCAGCTGCCACCACCCTAGCAAGGGTATGAGAAGACAGAGAAACCCTGAGAGACAGAAGCCACACTCTAACCCTGTCTCTGAAGTGACATCCCGCCCCTCTTGCTGTTTCTGTGGCTTGAATGTGGCTGGTCTCCAGTGTGGGTAGAGGAGAGGGAGGGGCCCTTAAGCGGTGGAGCCTGTGGCAGCTGCTCAGGTCCTGGAGCTGCACTTTCTGCATGCAGCTGTCTGGGAGGGCTACTTGCTGAGTGGCTTCTCCTAGAAGAGAGTGGGTTGCCACAAAGCCAGCCAGGCCCCTCCCCTCTCCTCTCCTTCCTGGTTACCCCAGTCCCTTTTTGCTTCTGCACTAGGTAACAGTCAGGTGGCAGCACCAGCATATTTGGGCTTACCAGGCACCAGAATCCTGAGCCAAATAAACCTCTTTTCTTCACAAATCACCCAGCATCAGGTTTTCTGTGATAGCACCACAAATGGGCTAAGATATCTATGTACTGTGTCACCAGAAACGAGTCACAGCTGCAGCCCGCCGCAGGGAAGGGGTCAACTCAGGGGTCCTGGGGTGTCTCTCTAGGATGCCGCCTGCCAGGAGTGTGCAGCCTGTGTGCAGGAGTCACACCTGGGCCGGGAGGTGATCCTCATGGCGTTGGAAGAGGTAGCGATGCTGCAGACGGTGGCGTAAAGGCTCCGTTTGTGTGGCAGCTCGAAGCGTATTCCTGAGAAGCCTGTTTCCAAGAAACTGGACTTCTGGAAGAATGCATCCCCTCCCGCAAGGGCCCTGAGTGAACTGGCCATGGAGCTTTGTCCCTGCAGAGCTGGCACCTGGGAGCAGCAGCACTCGGGAAGCCCTGCGGGGCGCTGCTTAGGAGAGGGCACCCCTGTGCTAAACCCAGAGCCAGGGTTTCCTTTATGAACGGCTCCTGGCACTGGCACTTTCTGAGAGCAGCACAGCTCTATGGCCAGGTGATGGGTAATTATTTTTGATTATTGAATATTCATTATTAAATATTTAATATTTGCATATGTTATTTTTTCATACAAATTAATTATGTGTAGGCCTTCTGTTGCCAGGAACTGAGTGCTGGTGAAGCTAATTAGCATGACAGTAACTGCCCTCCCATGAGCAGGCCCTGAAAGACCCGGATAAGTGTTTAATTTTACGTGGATTGTGAACTCTCTGAATATGCGTTACACTCCACCCAGGGCCCCAAGAGCCCCTCATGACAAACAAGTGACAGAACGGCCACCACCAGGGCACAGCCGCTAGCTGGCAGAGCATTTTCTCAGAGGTACCTGCTGTGATGATTGCAGCTCCCTGAGTCCTAAGCCTTAGGACCGGGACCGTGGCCCTTCTCCCACTGTGGAGCTGAGCCAGTCCAGATGGGCTGTCAGGGGAGGCTCGGGCCCTCTGGGCGTGGTGTCCTTAGGAAAGGGAAATCTGACACAGCAGTGCTGGCAGGGCCAGGGGAGGCACATGCAGGTGGAGGCAGACCGCACAGGGATGCTTCCATGAGCCAAGGAACAGCAAAGACTGTTAGCAAGACACCGGCAGCTGGGGGAGCAGAGAGCGGCCCTTCCTGCAGTCTCCGGAGGAGCTGGCCCTTAGGATGCAAGCCCTCACCTTGAGGCTGTGGCTTCCAGAGCTGCCAGGTGATTGTTTCTGTTGCTTTTTCTCAGCCCCACTCAGGTACCTCATTACAGAAGCCACAGCCAAGGACCAATGCTCTGCACTGACCCCCGACTTACTGTGGGACAGTCTCATTAGCCCTGTGACTCCTCCCTCCCACCCCATTGAGTCCCTCATTCACAACCCTGGACTGCGGTTCCTGCTCGCCACACAGCTTCCCCCCGAGGACTGGGGAGAGGCGACCTCCAGGAGGTCTCTATGACCTTCTCAGCCATGCCATGCGAGCTATACCTTTCCACTTCCGCCATGAACACACCAGGTAACCACGCTTTTTAGTGTAGGAGGACCCCGGATGGAGAGATTTATAGTAGTATTATGACTTTCTGGCCACATCCTAAAAACAAAGCTTTTTACTTTTAAATAAAATAAAGATTTTATGGAAAAAGAAAACCTTGTGCAATGTTTGTATTACGGCCACAGAGACCTGAAGTAAGACAGGATGGGAGGAAGAAGGGGAAGACAGAGGAAAGGAGGTCAAGGTAAGGCTTGGGGTGATTCCACAAAACAAAAGCCTGCCCTTCCGGAAGCACCTTCACTCAGCACCCCTGCCCTTGATTGAGCAGATCATTTCTCATTTCTCCATTCCTTTGGTCTGTTCTGAGCTTGGCCACATCCTCTCTTCTCTTCAAATTGGCTTTAGTGCATATTAAAAATTACTCCCAAAAAAGACTGTAGTTAATAACAAATACACTGGTCAGCTACAGAGAGTAGATTTAGTGCGCTCGCCTAAAACCACTGTGAGCTCCTGAGCCCATCAGCTCGATGTAGCCTTTTCACCAGGGCGCACAGTGTGAAACACGACGTGTGCATCATGATCATGTACAATTTTAATGGTCAGTTAAAATGCATAAGTAACAGGAAACACCTGTGTGTCTGTCTGACTGTCCCTGTAGATTTGGGCAGTACAGAAGAGCTCCACATTTGATTTTTCAGGACACGAGGACAGGCTAATAATAAAGGTGGCTGCCATCACAGCAGGTCTCTGAAATGCCACCTTACAGGAAGTAAGCCCCCAGGTGGCATGGCAGATGCCGTGGCTGGCGGAGAGGATGCAGAGCAAAGGCGGGTCTGTGGTGCCCTGGTATTTAACAGCCTTGGCCCAGGGTGTGATGCTTTTGTCTCCACCCAGGCTGCAAGTGATGGGAAAAGGGGAGGAAATGCCAGGCAAAAA
>PVKS010010155.1:0-41151 GCA_004027875.1 Aplodontia rufa
GGTGAATATTGCAACAAGTTAGCAACATGAACTGATTTGCATTTCCAAAAATACTGTTCCTGTTCCTTTGCACAAAAGGAATTGGGCGGTGGGGGTGTCCTTCTAGCAGCAAGAATAGAAGCAGGGAGGCCAGTAGCATGTACTTCAGTAAATTCCTCAAGTTATGACCTGAACCATGAGGGAATCCTCATTCCAGGCTATAAGAAGAAACAGATGGCATTTTAGTAAACAGTCTGAGGGAAGGTCTTAACCTATATTCAAACCACAGCTTGCAACAGCTCCAGAAAGCCTTGGGAAGTTGGCTAAACATAATGAGCTATTTTATACACAGTTTCTTTTATATAAAAGTAATTATTCCATGAGTCTTTGATCAGACAATTCAATTCAATGTACAAATTACGATAGTTTTTCTGGGAGAGAACCTTCACAATTGTGTTAAATTAAAAAATGACTCTTTTCATTCATGTTTTTAAAAGTGTTAATGTAGCCAGCTACAATTACATCTTATTGATTTACATTTTTAATTATGTATTGCATGACTGAAAGTTAATCTGATGATGATTACCCATTAAGTAAATATTGAGGGGTAATTAGGAGGTCAGAAGATCTCTTGGGTAGCAGCAGGCAAGAAAATAGGATCATTCTCTACATTATAAACAGTTTGATTGCCATGGAGACTGAGGACATTGTTTAGAACAGTGTAGTGAATGCATCTTATCTGAGTTTCCATCAGAAACCAGGCTTCAGCCTGGAACTCGCCATGGGAGTGGATCTAGAGAAAAAGGATTGGCTGGCTGACATAGTCACTGGGGTAGGAAAACCTAAAAACATTCGGCTCCTACTTGTTTAAATTCAAAAAATCCTTTTTGCAATTAGGAACCTCATTTTCCTTACCATTTTTACTATAATTATGTTACCTTGATTCATTCTTTATTATTCTTGTTTTTAAACTCGTTGTAAGTACACTCACAAACATAAATATAAATGGAAAAGTACAAATGCCTCCTAACCCTGCTTCAAAGGAACTTCTTCCCTCTTGGTTGAAGTTCTGCTCCCATCCCGTCAGAAGTGATGGTGAGATTATTTCTCTTGTCTTCTTAGGTATTGCTAAGTGAAATCTTCTTTATCTGAAGTCCTATTTATTTGATAATTTACTTCATTTTGATTATTTACTTTGATTATTTTGATAATTTATTTTGATTATTTAAAGTTACGTTCTTTTGCAATGCAGAAACAGTTATTTGAACATAGGGAAATCATTCTTCTTAAATATTTAGGTACTTACATTTTGCTGCCTTATTTTTCTTTTTGTCTGTTACACTAAACGTTTTCAACTAAGCATTTGCCTAATTTTTGCTTTACTTCAAGTGAGAACTTTCAAGCCAATAAGGATATTTTTAGTCTTAGTTGTTCTTATCACCAATTTTTAAGCAAAGAAAGCATATCAAATTTTTGTTTTAAAAAATTCTGTTTCAGAACAAAGTTCACATTTCTTACTATTGCTTCTAAAATCCAGATGCTACTTTTAGCCCTGAAACTCCTCCCTAAAAATCATTTCCAACTTTGTATTTTGGGACACATTCTCCCCCCCTTTACCTAGAATGGACTTCTTTCCCTGTTTGGTGACCTTCTATCCATCCATCAAAACCCAGCTAAAAGTCATTACCTTTGCTAGAATTTACTGGTGTACACATTTCTTTTTCTGTGTACCTCTAACACTTAATCCCACATCTTCATTCATCATTATATTTTTAAAGAGAGAAGGAGGAAGGAAGGGAAGGAGAGAGAGAAAGAGAATTAATTTTGTTTAGTTTTTCATGTGGCTTTGTTGCACCAACACTTTGTTGTGCACAAGATGCTGGGGTTTGAACCTGCATCCTTGTGCATGCCAGGCAAGTGTCATAACCACTGAGTCACCATCCAGCCCCTTCACTATAAGATTAAAATATCATCTTATTCTTACAGGTTTATCTTTATTCAATGTACTAGTCTCTTGGTGTTAGAGACTGAGTCTTCGTTTTCATATTTTTATTTTCATTTATTTGAGAAATACTTATTGAGTATCTATTGTGTGGTAAGTCATAAAGTGATATCAAGTGAAGGAGATGGAAAGAAGCAATTGTACAGAGTGGGTGGGGAAGAGTCTTCTGTGATACCTGAAACAAAATCTGAAGAGTGAGGAGGAGCCCATCAGTGAAGCTCTGCTGGTGGGTAAAGCTAATGGGGAAAGTCTGATGAGGAAGTGAGATTGGAATGTTGAAGTGCACAGGGAGACTCCAGGCTGGAGCAGAGTGACCAGCAGGGGAGACGGAGTCCTCAACCAAATAAGAGTCTGCTCTTGCCGAACTCTTAATGAGCCTAGCAAACATCATTTCTCCAAGGTAATTTCATAAATAAATGCAGTGGAGGCTGCAGTGGTGGCTCAGCTGTTGCAGTGCTTGTCTGGCATGCACAAGGATGCGAGTTTGAACCACAGCACCACATACAAAATGAGGTGTCAGAGCAATGAAAGCCACATGAAAAACTAAATAAAATTTTGATTCTCTTTCTCTCTCTCTCTCTCTCTCTTTTACTCTCTGTCCCTCTCTCTCAAAAACTAGCATTTAAAAGATACAATTTATTTAACCACCAAGTTGATTATAATTACAAAATTTAAGAAATTGTAGACTACTTAGAGTCTATCAAATCAGACTTCTTTGTCAGAAATGTGAAAAATGGGGTCTAACCATGCCTGAGTCACATTTTCCTAGAATAAATTTTCCCATAAAATGTTTTCAGGGAAACTGTGCCAGAAATTGACAATCTTTTCAAATGCAATTCTATGAAGACAAGGAAAGGTTTCTCATAGTTATTTCTTACTCTGATACTTGATTAAAAACTCAGGGCATATTAAATTATTTTTCAGAAATGCAAAGGAAATCAATTTAATAAAGTCCACATATATAGCTTTCTGGTTATCTGACTTGATATAAGGACAAGTCTTCAAAAAAAGCTTATAAGAAAACCAGTTTTCAAACCACACAAGCTCTAATACTCAGATTAGGTATCCAGGAAATCCCAAAGGCCTGATGCCCTAATTGGGTGACTAGTGGTACAACCCTGAATTTTATCTCCACTTTAAGTTCTCCTTTTATCCATTTTTATTAGATTTGTGCACTAGAATCATTTTAGAAAGGGGTTATGCAACTAAAAAGAGAAGTCAGAAAACTATTGATCTAAAGAAATATTTATTTATTGCCTGAACTATAATGTCATTTGAAGCTACTGTAATATCTACTACATTTTCTGGGCATAGTATAAGAGGCCAGAGCAAGCATATTCTTACCTCAACAGTCAGATATCTGAACTTTGTCCCCTCTCTTTTCTTCAGAGGTGATTCTAACCTGTTACTTGTTTCTTGATTTACCCTTAATATTTAATGTCTCATTTCTGTCTTGACTTGCCCTCTGGACTTTATATTCTTCACCATTCTCCTAGCTATAACCTCAGGCCTTGATTCTTTTCCACAGCTGTTCTTCTTTTTTCTCAGTTGTACTATCTGGGTCACCTCTTCTGAACACTTCAAATGTCTTCAATTTAACAGCATAGCCCTCCTAACCTGACAACGTGCATTGTCAAACCCAGAGCAAATCCTCAGTAAGAATGGCCAGTAAAGGCACTCTGCAGTACGTAGAAAGTTCTGAAATACAAATTTGACATTAACAACTCTCACTGGAACCTATTCTCTCTCTTATTTTTTTTTTTTTTTTGTTCCAAGAAAGAGGGACAGTGAGAGAGAAAGAGAGAGAAACAACTTTATTCAGTTTTTCATCAGGCTTTTGTTGCTCCAACACTTAGTTGTGTATGCGGTGCTAGGGTTTGAACTCACGCATGCCAGGCAGGCGCCGTAACTGCTGAGCCACTGCTCCAGCCCGGAACCTATTCTCTCTTGATTTCCTCCTTTTTCTTTCTTTTCTAATTTCATATAAGAGACAATGAACGACACTCTTCCATAAAGAACCCACTAACTTAACAATAGTAGGAGTGCTCCCCATCCTACTTGACTTCCTGTGATTACTTGAAGAGTCTCTAGATGTATCCCAGTAACCACCCCTACTTTACTTTTTCAGGAGGCATTACATGTCATCATGTATGTGAAAGCAACTTACATAGAACCAGCTGCCATTTGCTAATGAGGATTATGTTTTCAAATACAGGTTTAAATTCCAAATAAATATCTTCTCTTTATAGGTGGTTTTATACTTTTAGTGCTTTCTCCCTCTAAACTCACAGAAGAAATTGCTAATTCCATCTTTTCAAAGTGTGGAGCAAAAGCACTGTGAACATATCCACTCTTCCACCAGCCACTTTACCCATCCTGGTGCAATGTCAGGAACAAGGTTCGCCAAGTCAACATCTGTGCTTGTACAAACAGTCCAAGGGATTTAATAGTGTTAATGAGATGAATTCATTCAGCACATCTATGCCATGTGTGACCTTATAACTAGCCTCTTTAGGGAAAAGCCCTGGAGAGAATAACTCTATCCACGTTTAGGGTCAAATCATTCTATCATTTTTTATATGCATGTCTGACTCATTAATGGAACACTTCTTTAATTTGCTCCTTGCTAGTACATTTTTCTTTCTATTTTATTTTATTTTTTTTTAATTTTTTTCCTTTCTCTTTGCAGTGCTAGGGATGGAAACCAGGGCTTTCTGCCTGCTAAACTCATCCATTTTTTGAACTAAAGCTTACTTTGCAGAACTACTTCAAATATAAAAAGTCTTTATTTAAAAAGCTACCATTTGCAAGAACAATAATGATGTTAAAAGGAATACTAACAAAAACAATGGCAGTCACATGTGGGGACCATTATGTGAAACATTCAATTGGATGTCAATTTCACCAACAGAGAATTGAGACTCACAGTAGCTAAGTGAAGTTGAGAATGTAGAAACAGATTTTCCATGGCCATAAAAGTATATATCATAATATATCACAGGATAGTAGAAAGTAGTTATAAACTGTTATAAAAAGTATTCTTTGGGAGAATAAATCAGAAGAGCATGGGGGTAATATAGATTCTTATAAGCCTAAAACTTATAAGATGTAAAATGATATTCAATAAAGATGCATATGTATGTATTTTATGTACACACACACACAATGAAATTAAGAATTAAAATTTTATTGAAATTTAGGACATATTGATATTTTGCTGTTAATAGTTTGCCATCAAAGTCTTATTTGGGGGGCTGGAGCAGTGACCCGGTGGTTATGGCACTTGCTCGGCATGCGCAAGTACATAGGTTCAAAACCCCAGTACCCACATACACAGCTGTTAGAGCAACAAAAGCTATGTGAAAAAACTCAATAAAAATTGATTCTCTGTCCCTCTGTCTCTCTCTCTCTCACTGTCCTTACCTATAACAAAAAAAGTCTTATTTTTGTATGCCTAGGTGAGTTAGCTGACTGGGTGGTAAGAGTAAAGAGTATACCTGGAACCAATTGTGATATCAGGGTACTTTGTAATAACTAATGTTTATAGTAACTATGCATAGCCATGTCTAAAGACACCTCCATGAAATCAAAGTAGGTGGGTTCCAGTTCCACTTTTGTTTCATTGTATCCAAAAAATGCTCATATCTCCAATGCCACTCAATTCAAGGGAAAGTATAAAAGAAGGTAAGTTAGAGTGAAAAAGAGATGGTATTCTTTTTTATTTTTTTTAAAAGAGAAAGGGAAAGTGAGAAAAAGAAAATCTTATTTAGTTTTTCATGTGGTTTTCATTGCTCTGACACTTAGCTATGTGTGTGGTGCTGGGGTTCCAACCCACGTACTTACACATGCCAGGCAAGTGCAGTAACTAGTGAGCCACGGCTCCAGCCCCAAGATGGTATTCTTTTTTTTTTTTTAAACTGGAGGTGGTAATTTGGAGATTTATTTTTAAAAGACTACATTTTTGCAACAGTTTCTAGTTCACTCCAGTATTGAGAAGAAAACACAGACTATATGGAAATGGTAGTATCAAAAAATTCACTTTATATCAATTATATTTGTCCTATATTAAGTTTTTAAAATGCTTAAACTTTGCCTCTAACTCTTTTGGAATTTTTTCAAATCAAATATAAAATAATCCAAATACCAAAATAATTAGTTTTATTCAAATTAGCATAAATTAAAAGCTCTTATTGCTATTTGCCAAGATGGTATTCTTAACGTACTGCTTTTAAAAATGATTTTTAATACTTCATGAATATATATAACCTGTGAAAATTTGTCATAAAGTGCTCTAGCCCTTGGTAGGGACAGGTAAATAACTCTGATGTTTAGCTTTCTTTAATCTCATGGGAAACCCACTTCTGGGAGAAGTGGAAAGTCAGGGCAGATATGGAATAACCAAAGGCTTCCAAGCTTGGAGCCCTGAGCACAGCTCAGAACCTACCTAGCTACTGAGTATTGCTTTATCCTCAAGATTCTGCTTCATTGTATTAAAAAACATTACCTGGTGAACAATTGTGTTTGAAAGACAGCCAAGTGAGAAGACCAGACCCTTTAACAAATCCATCTGCCCCGTTTCATAGCCAGAGACAATGCAAACTTGCCAATCCATGATCTATAGCCCATTTTCTTATGTTTATGTCTAAAGCTTGTAAAAACCTCTGTACTTTTCCCAGTTTAATCATGTTTAGGCTCTATTACACATTGATTTAGATGAACAAAATCTATTACATAATAAGGCTTGGTGATTATTGCTTTTATAAACCCAATTTTAACCTACTTTATTCAGTTCAGTGCCTCCCAAAATATACTGTTATACAATGTGAATTAAATTTCCTCCTCTTACTTTCACCTTGCCCCAGGTTAAAGTAAAGAATAGGATGGCATTGGAGACATAATTGAATTCGTGTAGTAGACAGAATTCTAATATGACTCCCAAGATTCCTGCCCCATTGTGTACCTACACTGTACAATCCCTGCCCCTTGAAGGTGGGCAAACCTGTGACTGACAAGATACCATTCCCCCGATTACTCAATGTTATATGTTGAAGGTGAAGGAAATTTATACGTGCTTGAATTTTGAGGTCTCTAGTCTCTTAAGTTTAAATTAATCAAAAGAGAGATTATACTTGGTAGACTTGAAATGACCAAATGAGTATTTTAAGAGATGGATTAGAGGTCAAAAGTAGAAGAAATCAGGATCCCATGAACTACCAAGGACTTTCTGTCATTTTGGCTCCGAAGAAGCAATCTGCCTTACAGAACACCCACATCACAGGAAATCAATGGTGGACCATGCCAAGAGCCAAAAACTCAGTCCAACAACCAAAAAGGATGTAATTCTGCCAACAAGTAAATACACAAAAGAACTCCAATATCCAAATGGTAATGAAAAACAGACAAGAGAGACAAAACTTTTTTTTTCTTGGTATGAAGGATTGAATCTAGGGGTGCTTTATCATTAGCTACATCTCCATTCCTCTTTTATTTTGAAACTGGGTATCACTGGGTTGCTTCAGGGTCTCCCTAAGTTGCTGAGGCTGATCTCCAACTTGAGATCTTCTGCCTCAGCCTCCTAAGTTGCTGGTATTACAGGTATGTGCCACCCATCCAATATTTTGATTTCAGCCTAGTGAGACCCTGACCAGAGATCTCTGCCCTTACTCCTTACCCACAGAAACTTTTTGATCATAAATTTTGTCATGATTTGCTATGCAGTAACAGAAAACTGATACAGTTGAATTTAACCTAAAAGGCAACAAAGTAAATCAATATAGGAGGAATTTTAACTAAACAAGAATAATGGGTACATATTATTCATAATTTATTCATAAAACTTTGCTTGGCCTCAGTGTCTTCCCATTTGTAAAATTAGAATGTAAGGAAAGAATATTATACTTCTGCTGTGGCTTCTAGAATTTTGACTTTCAAGACCAGTAAAAGTTTCAAAGAGAATTTTAAATCAATTTAGAATTTTCAATTTTTATTTTACTAAAAATGTATTTAGCTATCCAATATCAATAAACTAGTATAAAAGAAAAAAGAATGCTGTAATACAATTCACAATGGTCACTTTTATGTATCACATTTATTCAATCAATTATTAGTCTAATGTTGCTGTGAAAATATTGTGTAAAATGTGAAAACAACCCACTTGGTTTAAGTGAGGGATATTATCCTACATAACCTTGAGTTTTTAATGCAACTAGTGGAAGGGCATTATACCTAGTGCTCATGAGAAAGAAGGAATTGCACCTGAAGTGGCAACTTCAGCTTGTCCCATAGGGTTCTAGCCTGTCCTGCAGATTTCAGGCATGCCTTGACAGTCCCATAGTTCTATAAGCCAATACTTTCCAATAAGTCTTAATCTGTACTTCCTGCTTATTCCATGGATTTGGTCAAACCCTGACTGATACACAAACATAAATAATAAAATAGTAATATATCTATACTTAGGATGAATCACTACACCCAAGTTTTAAATAATGACTTCATGCATTGACACTGGAATGAGATTAGCGGTCAACATCCAATAATTTCATAATATTATTTAGTACTTTATTCTTATATCAGAGAAAAAAGTCACAGTCAATATCTTCTATTCTCTCTAGGCACAAAATTTGTTAAATGGGTATGAAAAGCTATACTGTTAACTCCAAGTTCTATATCATAGAAAAATTAAAAGGCCAGACAAAAGAAGGAGAAAAGGGAAAAAAAGACAAAATTAATTGCTTCATTGGCTCATCTTCCAAATTAATCTTACCAACACTTGGAAGGCTACACTGAGTATATATTTCATCTTGTGAGTTATGGTCATTTCAAACTGCACATCTGGTTTAAACAGGGAAGGGCAAGACTCACAATTTTGAAGTTATTGTGTTTTAAGGCAAAGCTTGGTAGAATTGCTATTAGAATCACAATAAGTAACACCATTCTCCACTTTCGGAAAGTTTCTGTCCTGCTGATTGCTAGAATTGCACACATTACTTGGAAAAACTGTTGTTGACTTTTGCAGAAGCTGCATTACAAAATAGTTTTATCCAGTGAAAATAGAGTGTTTTCTTAATGATTAAATTAGTCCTTTGCAAGTACTTTATAAAGTGCCTGAGAAAGGAGCATCTTGTTTTAGAGTATAACATTTTATTGACACCTCTATATTCCAAGAACGCTTATGTTGAAGACTTGGTAAGCTAGATTTCCTGTTCAGTACCTTTAGAGTTATGTGGTAGTTCTTAAATTGCCCCCAAATCCTTCAGGCCATGCAAGCTCAGTTATGCTCAAGTAACATTTATTGGGCATCTTAGAGTCTGGAGAGGCAACTTGTAAACAAATAATTGCAATAGGGCATTGGGTAAAATTTGGGGGGATTTGGAAATTATTAACTCCTGAGAATCTTTGGATAACTAAACTAACAAAGTCCAAGTCAATGCTTATTCACCGAAATGTGGAAACTTATCATTCTGAAGTCAGGATACACTATAGGAGACTATCAAAGCACTTTTCAAGATTTTTCTTATTGCCCAAATTTTATCACAGAAATGCTGTCTAATCGGTGTTCAGTGACAGGGAGGGATTTTAGTATGAATGATTTTCAGAGTTGACTGCTGGGGGAGAGATTAAAATGACAATCTATTTTTCCATAATTCTAGAAGCTAAAATTTCACAGTTAAGGTCCAGATACAGTCATGCTCCCTCTGAAGTCTGTGGAAAAAAGTCTATTCTGCTTTACCTTAGCTTCTGGAATGAGAGTGATTCTTTTCGTTGCTTCGCAGACATCCCTCCAGTCTCTGCCTCCACCATCACATAGCATTCCCGGTGTCTGCCCCTGCGTCTCCTCTTCTTATAAGGAAACCAGTCAAATTGCATGAAGGACCTACCCTATTCTAGGATTTCAATATCCTAAACTTTACTTATATTGTAATTTCACCAAGAAAGTTCATGTTCACAAGTATTTGAAGACTAGGGTATCTATTTGTGGAAAAGAGCATCCTCAGACATTGTGTCTCCGTCTTGATTTCCTGGAACCTAAACTAGCATTCAAATTCTATAGGTCTAAAGTTGCTAAACTACTGATTTTAAATGCAAAATGGGTTAATAGAATTTTTCAATTGGGTACATTAAATCCATTGCCATTAGAAACTTTACCCATGCCAGGCAGGTAGTACACATCTGTAATCCCAGCAACTAGGGAAACTGAGGCAGGAGGATCACAACTTTAAGGCCAGCCTTGCAACTTGGCAAGACCCTCAGCAACTTAGTGACACCCTGTTTCAAAATAAAAAAGTAAAACCAAAAGATTTGTAATGTAACTCAGTGGTGATCATAAGGCATGGTGATTTCATTTGATTGTGGAAACAGATCATAGGGTTCCACATGGTCAGGCAGCCAGTTTAAAAAATTGAGCATTATATATGAAAGAGAATTGATGTATAAATAAGATCTGGAAACCTGCATATCAGTGGTTTTGATTATTAAATACTCACAGAGTGAAACTACATGGCATAGATATTAGGAACAGATATGAGGAAGTTAAGAGCTGAGCAGTGCAAAAATCAGTCAGAGTGGAGAGGGTGGAGAGACTCAGATCCCAGGTATTCAGCTGATACCCTAGATAGGCCACATCTTAATAGCAGCACTACACTAGCCTTAGAGTAATGGCTATTCTAGACCACTGGTCCTAACAAACTCTAAACCCAAACCTCAACAGTACACAGCTATTTGTTCAGTAAGCTTACAGGTTGCCAACTCAACATTTTTTAAAGACGCAAAATAAAATATTCTCTTAGTGTGCTGTGTATTATGTCCAGAATAAAATTAAAATATACTTGACATACTAAGAAATTGGCAAATATATCTGATAACTACGAGAATAAACTGTCAAATGAAAAAAGAGACAACAGATGTATTGAAATTAGTAAACAAGAATATTAAAGTACCTATTATATATTCAAGAACCTAAATATAAATATATTCACATGAAAGCAGAGATGGGGAATCTGATAAAAACTATGAAAATGAAACATGAAAATTATGGCGCAGAAAGTTTTTAAAAAAGAAGAAATTCCTCAAATAAGATATAAATAGTCTGATATTTTTGACGTTCATAATCCAATTATTTCAGAAAATGGTTCTCAATTTGATCTTATGCTTAGATTCAGATTATGCATTTTTGGTGGAAATACTGCAAAGAGGTCTGTATCAATTATTAAGCCTTACATCAAAAAACAAAAATGCATTCGTAGAAACAAAATGTCAAGCCTAGATATATGCTTCAAATTCTTTGTGCCTTACCTAAGTTGTTGGTAGAATCTAAATTTGTTTTGTAGAAATTTTTAAAATAATAATTCTGGTTAAAAAGTACTGCAAGTTTTGGGGCCTGAGCAGTGACTTGGAGGTTACACAGCTTGCCCGGCATATGTAAATACACGAGTTCAAACCCCAGCATCCACCTATACAACTAAGCGTCAGAGCAACGAAAGCCATGTGAAAAATTCAATTAAAAAATTGATTCTTTCTGCCAAAAAAAAAAAAATAGAAAAGAAAAAAAGAGGTACGTGGTTTTAGTTTGTCCCATGATTTGATATTAACTGTGATAGATGGGTAAAATAATTTCTTCCTAGTTTTACAATGTAAGTATATTTTAATTTCATTCAAATTGAAGAAATTCTTTGAGAATGTATAAGTATTATGGTCCATATCATATTTTTACCCATTCTTTTTAGCATCTATTGATGACTACTGTCTTAATCTATTATTTATTCTATATTATGAATAGAAATACTACACAAAAATAGACTTTCATTTCACTTCCATATTCAATTTTTTCACTCATTGGACTTGTGGAGTATTACTTTGTCCATAGGTTATAATCTATTACTCTCTTAGTCTTTAGTGCTTCTGTTATCCTGGCTTTGGACACTATAGTTCCCTCCAAGTAACTCCTCTGTTTTTCTGACACACACCTAACATTAATTTAATATTTCCTTAACATCTGTCATAAAAGGTTATTTCAAGTTCATTTTGTACATTTCTTGCTTAAGTCCACCAATAAATAGGTGGCACTGAATTTAAAAAGTTCACAGGCAAGAAAACAATTAAGAGCATGAAGAGAGAGCATTCAGAATGGGAGAAAGTCTTTGCCATCCCTGCCACCTGCTGCTCAGCTTCCATTATGCCTTTTGTATTGAAACTCCAGTCATACCCATAGAAACCTATTGCTTCAGGCAACATAGAAATTGAAGGTATCATTCCAGAATCCGAAGGTTACAAACAAGCTAGCATCCACAGGGCAGTAGAAAGGGCTAAGTTTTGGGAGTCTCATAGTCCTGATTTTCCAATCCAGTTCTCAACCATGTGAGCTGGGAAGTCACTTTAACTTTTTGAGACTTAGAATTCATGTATTTCATCTGTCTTAGACATGACTTTCAGTTTCAGATGGGATCTGCCTTACTCTGTCCTGGTTTCAAGTAAATCTCGTGATTGGGAAACGTGGGTAGAGGCTGAGTGCTGGTAGGCAGATTTGTGCATTTTGACTTGTGGTGAAGGGTAGGTCTCTTAAACAATCCTTAGCATAGTGTGAGGCTTTCCTCAAATCTCTCCCAAATGCCTCTTTCAATTTTATTCCCTTTGATTTCCTGTCACTTGGAACTGATATTTGGTGTGGAAAAGCTCAGTCCCTTGTCCTACTGGTTTTCAGTTAGCACTCACACCAAAGGAGATATGCCTGTTTCATTCTAATGTGAAATATTTTGAATATTTTTCCTGCCTGGAGTGGATTAATGACTGCCACCTGCTGAGTCTGTATGCCATATCAGGTGTTGGCTAAGATGATACATGAACTCATATCATCCTCGTATTCATCTTCTGAGGAAGTTATAGACATTACTGATATTATCACAGTTTTGTAGATGAGGAAACACCAGTTAGACCCTTCCCTAAAGTCTGATAGCTAAGTGGTTCTAGTGTCAGTATTTAAACCCAATCTCTCAAACCCCAAATTCTTCTTCTTCCACATATATAATAGTCTCTCTCTTGACATATATGTTCCATAATGGGTAGACCTAATATAAGTTAAAATAGATTCAGGTTGCATATTATACACTATACAGAAAAATATAACTTATAAATACATCCTCTGATGCTGAATTTCCAGAGACTTTTAAGCTATTATCCGCGTAAAGAAGAAAAAGATAAGCAGCAACTGATTGTATGCATTTTTTTTGCATTACTGCAAACAGTCTTAAAAAATAAATAGGGTCAAATTCTTAACTAGACCAGTAAGAATGTGTCTTGGTAATGTGTTGATTTAACTAGATTTTGCAACATTAATTTGGAGAAGATACAGACCTTATCCAAAATGTCAAGGAAGTCTAACAAAGATCTATTAACAGTTTTAAATATTGGCTTAGTGACTAGGAAACAATTATTTTTTGTGTCTGTGGGTTCATAGAGCATTGGTTTTATGGTTAGTAGCTTATCTGCCTTTGAGCTAAAAAGACTTCATACTTTTAATTGTGTGACCAAAGACATTTTATGGTGAAATGGTCTCCCATCAAAATGTCTGCAAGTTATTTTCTTGCTTCTGATGTCAAGTACGAAAACAATCTAGAGCAAAGAGGAGTGTTAACTATCACAGATTTTCTGCATAGCTGAAGGAGACACTCTGCACCTTTCTTTGCTTTCTTTCTTTCATTTTTTTAACTGAAAGAAATGCAGCTGTCCTCTAACTAGAGACTTTGGAAGAAAGTCATTCCCTGACCTCCTCCTCTGACACCCTCATGCTTAAATGGGCATATTAAAGGACAAAAAATATTTGGCTTACATATGCAATAGTCTGTTTCCATTTATTTGAATTTGATTTTGGTTGTTTTATGTGTTTTTTGTTTGTTTGTTTATTTGTTTTGGTTTGGTTTTTGTATGGACAAGGTAAACCTAGAGTCATGTTATAGGATCAGTGTATTTGGTCAAATGCGCTGAATTTGAAACTGGGTTAAGTTTCTTTATAATTGAAGAAAACTCTGTTAAATCTGCGCAATATCAGATATCACTAGCTTCCTTTCTTAAACCTGCCCTCCCCCAGACTTAGAAAATACCATAACACTTTTCCTCTCAACCGAAATCTTACTTCTAAACCCACGTAGAAAACACCTTGTGGCTTTTGGAGGTCTTAGAGGTAGCAGCAGATATAATCCCGATAGCACTCACATGGTCTTAATTCCTTATGCTTATGGTTTTGTGACTCACTACTGAATCTCCACGGTTATTTTTGTTTATTTCTTTTTGCTTTTTCTCTTGCAGTATACAGAAAATGGGAAACAGGAGTGGGAGTGAGGACAAAAAAAAAAAATCCTCTTTGGAGAAATATATGAGCGCCTACATTATGGTAAGGATAAACACTATTGCGTTATTGCATGGAGTAGCAAGTCATCCCCAAAAAACTAGAGTTTAAAGTGCTTTCTCATCCCCTCCATTAAGCCAGTCAAAGTAATCCTGCTATTTTACACTATGGAAAGAGCATCCTCATGATTTAGCATGTTTCAACTTAAACTCAGGCAAAATCTGCAAGTAATGTATCCTTATTTATCCAAGGTGACAAGAATGGCTTTCCTATTTATCTTGGACTGTCTGTAGTTCTGAAATCCTGTGTTCAGCTCTTTTGGTGCAGGCAGCAATCTAATACAGGAAAAGGCTACTAATATAGTTAACTTCCCAAAGGGGATCCTAGGAGCAATGTTTAATGTTTTATGTTGATTGGTTTTGTGTCTGTATGACCCAAAGAAATCTGGGAGAAGTCCATATTCTTAAGCTAAAATTAAAATTGGCATTATCATAATAAGAGGTCTCTATTAATAGAATTCTGCTTGTTATGCTTAAGAAATAATTGATCTTCATAATGATAACTAAGAAGCTTTCAAAAATTCCCAGGTGGCAACTGAATCATCAGGAATTGGATTGTGCTCAACAGAGATTCACTTAACTTCCCATTATTAAACTTTTAATCTGTTATCTCTTATACTGTATGACTACACTTTATTAAATTGTACAGAAAATTCTCTTCTATAAGCATTCTATGTAACAGCAAACGCACAGAACTGAATTTAGTCTATTTAGGATATAGATAATATTGTAAAGGAAATGAATACAAGTTGAGAATTCACTATATGCCAGGTATTTTAAAATAAACATTGTAGTTTAAAGTAGTTTACATCTACAGAAAATCTGTAAAGATAGTTTAGAGAATTCACATATAATGCATTACTCATTTCTCCTGTTATCAATATATTAGTATAGTTCATTTGTCACAATTAATTAATCTTCTTAATATAGTCTTACTAACTGAAACCTATAGTTTACATTAGAGATCATATCTTGTTTCGTATGGTTTTGTGAGTTTTGACTTGCATGATGATATGAATCCAACATTTGTGGCATCATGCAGAAGAGTCACACCATCCTCATCCCCCTGAATCTATGACATCTTGCCCCAGGTTTCTCTTATCTTTTCTTTGCCTGTATATATCTTTCCTTTTCCAGAGTGTCATATGGATGGAATTACAAGGTTTACATACTCTCAGGCTGGCTACCTTCACTTTACAGTATGCATTTTATTTCTCCATGTATTTTTGCAAGTTTATGGTTCATTTCCTTCTATTTTTTGAGGAAAAATAATTCATTGTATGGATATAGCATAGTTTATTTATGCATTTACCTATTGAAGAGTATTTTGGTTGCTATCAAGATTGATAATTAGGAATAAATATATTACAGAAATTTTGTCAAATCATCACAAAATTATGTGTTGGCATTTTAACTGAGATTGTGTTACTGCTGTAGATCAAACTTGGAAGAACTCACAATTTTTTTTTTTGGTTCAGCATCATCTTACATAATGAAATGATTCACTGATTCACATTCAAACATGCATACATATTGACAGAGTTGCTTAAACCCCATCCTTGTCCAGGATCTACCCTTTTCCCCAACTCCTCCATCTCATGACTCTTCTGGAGCTCCACCAAATTACAGATATAAATACCCATGTACATGTAATTTAAACCTTGAAATTACTAGATTTATAGGCCTGCCTGAGTGCATCTGGGGTTCTCATGGGAGTCAAATGTATTCTACAGTATTGAAAATAAACCATCTTTTTCTCCTCCTCATCCCTCACTCTCTCCCCAGACCTTCATAGGTATGGCCCCCACAGCTTATAGGTTACTTCAGATTTGGTGGTTTTATTAAATAAACTTGACTTTCATCCTATCTTAAGTTTAATTGTAGCTTCCACATATGAGAGAAAACATTTGATCCTTATGTCTCTGTTTGGGTTGTTTCACTAAGCAAGATATTTTTCATTTTTCATCCATTTACTTGTAAAACTATGTTATAGTTCTTTCTAATAGCAGAGTAGAACTCTGTCATATGTGTATACACACACACACACACACACACACACACACACACACACCACAGTTTTAGGATCCGTTCATCCAATGAAGGGCACCTAAGTTGTTTCAATAATTTTACTATTGTAAATTGAGCTCTGCTATAAATATTGATGTTGTGCTATAAATTTAACTCAAGAATGCTTTCAGGGGCAGGAGCAGTCAGTGGCTCAGCAGTTACAGTGCTTACCTGGCATGTGCGAGGATATAGGTTTATACCCTAGTATCACACGCACACAATGAAGTAACAAAAGCCACAAGAAAAACTATATAAAACTGATTCTCTCTATCTTAAAAAATGCTTTCATACTGTTCCAAAGGGTATAAGTTGCGCCTTCATTTTCATTCATTTCCAAGAATTTCTTGATTTCTGTTTTCATTTCCTCTTTGGTCCATTCTTCTTTGAAGAGGGTATTAGTCAATCTCCATGTATTGATGTACTTTCTGTTATTTTTCTTGTTGCTAATTACTAGGATCATACCATTTTGGTCTGGTAGATTACATTGGATTATATCAGCTTTTTTATATTTGCTAAGATTACTTTTGTGGACTAAGATTTGATCTATTTTGGGAAAGAATCCATGTGCTGTTGAAAAGAAGGTAAGCTCCGCTGATTAGGGCTGGCATATTCTGTAGATATCTGTTAGGTCCACTTGATTTGTAGAGCTGTTTAGGCTGGAGACTTCTTTATAGATTTTTTATTTTGATGATCTATCTATTGGTGATAAAGGTGTATCAAAGACCGCTAATGCTATTGTGTTTGGATTTGTAAGTGAGTGATTTAATGTCATGGAATAACCTTTTGACATACTTGGGAGCAGATGAGTTTGGTGTCTGAAAGTTAACTATGGTAGCATATACTTTTTTTTTTTTTTTGAGAGAGAGAGAGAAGGACAGTAAGAGAAAGAGACAGAGACAGAGAATCAATTTTTAAGGAGTTTTTCATGTGCCCTCTATTGCTCTGACACTTAGTGCTGAGGTTTGCCTATGTACTTGCACATGCCAGGAAAGCACCGTAACCAACAAGCCACCAACATATTCTTGATGTAGCATTTCCTTATCTTAGATGTAGTATCCTTCTTTATCTCTTCTGACTAAGTTTTTGGTTAAAAACTACTTTGTAGGATATAAATATTGTGACAACAGCTTGCTTTTTTGGGTCGTTTGCATGGTAGGTTTTTTTTTTTTTTTCCAACCTTTCACCCTATCTATATCTTTGTCCGTCTTTGACTATGAGGTGAGTCTCATGTAAGAAGCGTATTGTTGGATTTTGTTTTTTTGATCCAGTCTGTTAATCTGTGTCTTTTGATTGGGGCGTTGAGTTCATTCATGTTCAGCATTAGAATAGATATGTGATTTTGGTTCTCCGGCATTGTGACTTTTGCTTTATTTTGTGCCACCTTTGATATATTTTAGTGAGTTATCCTTTTATTGACTTTGCTCTGATTGTGGGCTTTGGAATTGTTTGATTGTTCTTCTATTTGAAGTTTGTCTTTGAATATTCTCTATAGAGCTGGTTTTGTGTTCATGTATGTTGCTAGGTTGTTCTCTTCATGGAAAGTTTTGATTTCCCAATTAAATTTGAAGCTGAGTTTTGTTGGGTAGAGTATTTTTGGCTAAATATTATTTTCTTTTAATATTTGAAAAATTTCTTTCCACACTCTCCTCAACTTTATGATCTGACTTTAGAAATCCATGGTGATGGTTATTGGTTTGCCTTTGAATGTGACTTGGTGTTTTTCTCTTACAGATTTTAATATTCTTTTCTTGTTTTATCTGTTAATTATTTTGAATATGATGTGTCTTTTTGAGTTTCTTATTTGGTTAGGACTATTTGGGATCCTATGGGCTTCCTGAATATGAATATCTGGATCTGTTCTGATATGGGGGAAATTTTCTTTGATTAGCTCATTGTGAAGGTTCTTTATGCCGTTCATTTGTTGTTCAGTCTTTTCCCCTATCCTGATCACTCTCAGGTTGTTTCTCCTGATTTCATCCCATACTTTCTTGGAAATTCAGATCATGATCAGTATATTTTCTTTATTGTATATCCTCCATGCATTCAAGATCACTCGGCTAGTCTTGTTGTTTGACGCTTTTCCTTCAAGAGTCGAAGTTCTATTTTCTACTGAGTTTACTCTGATATTAATATCTTCCATTGAGTTTTTAATTTGGTTGACTGTGTTTTTAAATTTTAAGAGCTCTGCTATGTCTTTTCCTCAGTATCTCTAAGTCTTTCTTAAAATACTGTTTCAGCTCCTGAAATTTCTCTCTTATTTCCTTCCTTAAATCTTCCTTTAATTCTTGGATTGTTTTAATAATCAGGTTGTTGTTACTGTCTTAGAAGTTTTCATCCAGGTCCCTAACCTTTAAAACTTTGTCTGATGGTTTGTGGGTTTAAGGAGAAACATTGTTTCTCTTTTTCCTCATTTTCAATGTCAAGGAGTGGGCCCTGAGATCTCTCACTGGTTAATTTCACTTTGTGACTTTGTTGATGGGTTGTGGAGTTTTTATCTCTTCACTTATTTGAGCTCAGGTACAATGTGCATTGTACAGTTCAACAGCTGGCTCCCCAGACTGTGAATTATTATTGACCTTTACAATAAGGGAAAGGGAAAATTGTCAATGTGTGCAGCCAATGCATACAATAGACAGCATTGAACTGGTTATTTTTTCCTTTTATACTTGTTACAATGTTAGTTACCTACTATCAGAGGAGTAGGATTAGCAACAATCTTCCCCCCAGTATAACTGTCAGTCTATATCCACTTGGAAAGCAAGCACCCGTTTTCAACTTTGGCATTCATTTAAGATTTCCACTACTTCCTTAGGTAAAGAAAAATTTAAAAACAAAAAGCAAATGGAAAATTGGGAAGATGATGTGTTATTTTCAACAAGAAATTCAAACTAGACAGTGTGGGTTGATAATTGCATCTGACTCCTTGACGGAGGCACTTCCTGGGTGAGGTTGCTGGATGGCCTGGCTTATGCTCTTCTCAGCTGGGAGTCAGATTTCCAGGAATCCCCCCAGTATTTTGCCCTGTGGAAGCTGTGCAGACCTTCACTGCCACTGCTACCTCTGAATGCTGCCTTTTGTCTCTCCTGGGCTGAACCCCTGAGTGCCTTTGTGACACCAGGTCCAGAGAGCCGCCCTACCTCATCTAGGGTCCCAGCAGCCACTGGCAGTCTTGTGGATCCCAGGCCAGCTGCCAGAAAAGCTCACCAATCCTGGGGACATGGCCACCTTGAACTCCTGGCACTTGGGGCAGATGAGGCCTCAGACTCGGAGGTTCTGAGATGTTACTAGCCCCAAGCATGTGTGGCCCCTAGGACCATCTCCACCCCAATCTCGGGGTACCGGAGAGGCATTCCTGCCTGGAGCATGCAGCATCTGGGACCCCCTCCACACCAATTTCCTGGGGTTTGAGGGGAACTCCTGCCTGGAACTCCCATGGCTCTTAGGACTCTCTCTACCCTCAACTCGCTGGGCCTGAGGCCATCAGATCATGGTTCTCCTTGGGGTGGCCAGCAGCTGATGGTGCTGCACCCAGGCCAGCCTCTGACCCAAACTCACTACTCTGGGAGGAGCTGCCTGAGGCCCACCTTCTCAAGATGGCCAACTCCCCCGCTCTCTGTGGTCTGTTTGGAGGCACGTCTAAATTATGCACAGGAATGCAGACCCTGGGTTCGAAGTAGCAGGAGTCCTTCTGATAGCAGGATTCTCCATGCCAATTAGTCCTTCCTGTTTTGTGTGTGTTCTTCCCTTCCTCCGTGCTGAACCAGCAGCAAAACCACTGAGTCGCCACCCAGAGTTGTTTGGCCCTTATGTGGTTTTTCTTCCTCGCTTTTTGTATACCACACCTCTGAGTCTGCAATTTTCTTTGATTATCTACTAATGAGTTTCAGAGGAAATTTGCCATAGTCTAACCCACCTTGCAGAAAGGCACTTCTCCCTCTGTTTGAGTCTCCCTTCCTGGACAGATTCTCCATGCAGCCCTCCTGCTGTGGCCACCTTCCTCCTCCAATTGAAGATGTGACATCTTAACAATATTGAGTCTTCCTACCCACATAAGTGGAATATCTGTCCATTTATTATCTTGTTCATTTTTTAATAATATTTTTTAGTTTTCATCACATAGCTTTAAATATATTTCATTCAATTTAATATATGAATGATTTTTGGTGATAGAGTAAATTATATTACGTTTAAATGTCAAATTCCAGTTACAGTAGTCTTCCCTTATCAGTGACAGACATGTTTTGAGATCCCTAGTAACCTGTAGATAATACTGAAGCAGGCACTGTCTCATTTTTCCTATGTGTGCATACCTTTAGTAAAGTTTAGCTTAGATATTAAGATATACTATAAGAGATAACATTCACTTACTATAGATCCTAGCAACCTCAGAATTCAATTACTTTTCTTTCCTTATAAAGTTAACACATTTCACCATTTAGGTAAAATTCATAGGTGGAAGAAGAAGCTAAAGTGAAATAAAGAATTTTAACAAGTAGATATCAGCTGGGCAGGGTGACATATGATTGTAATTCCAGCAACACAGAAGGCTGAGGCAGCTGGAGAATGAGTTCAAAAACAGTCTCAGCAACTTAGCAAAGCCCTGAGGAAATTCGCAAGACCCTGTCATCAATACAAAAAATAAAAAGGATCAGTGATAAAGCACAAAACCCTCAGCACAAAAAAGAAAAAAATTATCTCATGAAAATAAGAGAGAGCAGAAGAGTTAGAGGGATAGAAAGGGGAAGACTGCAGAATGAAATCAACTAGATGATGCTAAGTACTTTAAAGAATATATTACAAAAAATTCCATTTTGGGGTTAATTATAGTGCTATAATCCACCAATTTAAAAATAAATAAAACATAAGTAGACAGAAGACCAGTAGAGTAGAAGAAGAGGGTCAGGGGGAGGAAGGCAGGAAGTGAAAGGAGAAATACCAAAGAATGAAGTGAAGAAAATCATGTTATGTGCATATATGAATGTCACTATGAACCCCACAATTATGTATAATTATAGTGCACTAATAAAATATAAAAATAAATTTTGTGCTTTAAAGAAAGCAGCACTTGATTTCTTTTTGGCTTTTCTTTCTTTTTTTTTTTTGTACTGAAAATTGAACCCAAGAGCACTGAACCACTGAGCCACATCCTCAGCCCTTATATTGTTTATTTTGAAACAGAGTCTCACTTAGTTGCTTAAGGCCTCCCTAAGTTGCTGAGGCTGACTTTGAACTCATGACATACCTTAATTGCCAGAATCCACTGCTCATGGCCATTTGGTAGAATAAGATTTCATTGAACACGTGCGCTGCAGTACTTTGACAGTGGGTCTGATAGCCTAGATTGTTATGGAACAAGGGGTGGTTGGTGTATACTGCATGGATACACTGAACAAAGAAAGGGATTACAGATGTCCTGGGCAGGATGAGATGGGGTAGCACAAGGTTTCATTATGCTACTCAGAAACTGATGAAATGTTTGTTTCTGTAATTTAATATTTTTGAACCAGAGGTAACTTAAGATATCTGAAACTACAGAAAGCAAAACCACAAATAAGGGGACTACTACAATCATTGTTGAAATCAATTATTTATATATGAAACTTGCATTCTGAAATCATGTAGTCATTAACAATAAAATTAACAAAGAATAGTAAGTAGGATTTTCAGTACAATTTTGAATATGAATGGTGAGACTAGGGTATTTTCACTGTTTTTTATTAATCTCTGGGTGTAAACTTCCTCATGAAACTGCTCTGTGAATTGTTAGTATTAGTTGTGGGTTGTTTTGTAGATGTTCTTCCTAAAGTTAAGGAAGATATTTTCCTGTATTTTTAACATGAGTGGCTATTAAAATTTATTGAGTGTTTTTTTTTGCATCTGATTGTATGATCATACAGTTCTTCTTTTAGCCTGAGTTCATGGATTTTTGCATATTAAACCAGTCTTGCACACTTGGGATGAATTCTACTCTTAATGGTGTGTAATTCACTTTACACATTGTTGGATTCAATTCAATTATATTTTGTTGAAGATTTTTGCATTTGTGTTCTTGAAAGATAACAATCATGAACTTTTAATATTTCTTGCAAGTTAGTTCTATGCGTGAATCTCTCAGTTATTCTCTGAGAAAGTCTTTAACTCTGTGTGCATGTGTGCATAAGTGTGTGTGCTACCTTGTGTGGTGCTGGAGATTGAACCCAGGGCCTTATGCATGTTAGGCAAGTATTATGCCACTGAATTACACCCCTGCCCTTTCTTTTAACTATGGCATTCTAGTTTGGATAGGGACTCTCTATATTGTCCCCACTACTTTACATATCTCACTGTATTCTGCATTCTGAATTTTTTCACAAGGGTTCTTCTAATTTCACTGTAATCCTTGTCCTTGTTTTATAGGAAAGATTCCTCACAGACCCAACTTTATTGCTTTTTTAATTTTACCTTCTTTGTTTTTCATGTTTGAATATGATATGCCTTGTATATGTATCTCTCTCTCTCTCTCTCTCTCTCTGTGTGTGTGTATCTGCCTTCTTGTGTGTATTTTATTCTTTTATTGGGTGCTCTCTGATATTCTTGGATAGGTAGTGTGTTATCTGTCATTAAATTTTTAAAGTTCCCACCATGGTTACTTTAAAATTTCTTCTTCTTTTTCTCTTTCTTATCCTGGTTAAGCAGGAGCTTTGGGTTGAGTTTGGATTCTCTGCTCTCTTTTGCAAACGGAATTTGGGCTGACTGCAGATTACTGCAGCCAAAATAACTCATTCAAACATTTGCAGCTATTCCCAGTTTAAACTGGGAATTTGAGCTGGCTGCAGATTTCTGCAGTCAAAATAATGTTCGCAGCCACCCAGTTAAGAACTGGGTTTCCCCTGAACTGCTGAGCAGTAGTTGCAGTTCCTGGTGTGGAAGCTCACCCTGGGAATTCAGCTCCAATCTTCTTTTGGGTTCTTGTCTTGTGAATTTAAAGAATAAAATCCACAGACAACCATGGAAGGGAAGAGTAAAAGGAGTAGGATTTATTTAAGGAAGAAGAATAGAGTCTCTGCGATGTGGAAGGGCACCTGGAAGCAGGGTACCGTCTTAGTGTGCTAGGCCTGGGTTTATATTGGTTTGGGGGATGAGCATTGATTAAGATTCACAGGGGGACTGAAGCAGTGGCTCAGTGGTTAAGGGGCACTTACCTAGCATGGGCAGGGACTCAGATTCAAACCCCAGCAGCACATTCACAGTGTTGTAGCAATGAAAGCCATATGAAAAACTAAATAAAAATTGCTTCTCTCTCTCTCTCTCAAAAAAATAAAAAATAAAAAGAAGGGGTTGGGGATTTAGCTCAGTGACAGAGCGCTTGCCTAGCACGCGCAAGGCCCAGAGTTCGGTCCTCAGCCCTGAAAAAAAGAAAAAGAAATAAGAATCACTAGAATTCTAGTTAGATATATACTATATCTTTTGATATTATGGACATTCTTTTCTATTTCCATTTTTCTCTTTGCATTTCAGTTTGAAATATACATTATACTATCTTTAAATTCAAGTGATCATTTCTTGGCATTGTCCAATCTACTACTGAGACTGTCAAAGTCTTTTTTCATTTCTTTCACAATAATTTTGATTTCAGCATTTTCTACCTGTTCTTTCTTAACATTTTTGTCTGCTTATATAAATCATTTATCCTTATATTTTTTCCATTCTGGCCTTGACCATATTACAGTTATTTACAAATCTATATCTGATAATTCCAACTTGTTTCGTAGTTGAGTTTTGCTCTAACAAGTATTTTGTCTCTTTAGATCTTCTTCCCACCTTTGACACACTTTATAATTATACAGAGTATTAAGACCTGTGGTAGATGATCTTTAGGTGTTAGAGGATTTGTGTCAATCTGGCAAAGTGTGAGACTGTTACTCTTTCTTGTAGCTATATGCATGAGAATCTTTGAAGTCCTTTTTAAAAATCCATTCCTGACTGTGCATTCCTGAATATCCCTCCTGTAAGATCTTCTGGTCCACTGATCTTTTTCAGCCATAATTCACTGTTATTTTACTTGAGACTTATTGGTATATTGTCAAAGTATGTAGGAGAGGGAACATTCTATAATTTTCCACTTAAATTTCAGAGTTTTAGTGGGGTTGCATCTTAGCACTGTGACCTTCACACGTTTTCCTCCAGTAATATAGTTTCCCCCTTCCCTGGCTACAGTGTTACCTTGAAAATAGATTTTTATAATAAAAAAAATCCTCTGCATATTTTTCCAATAATTGTTCTTCCCTACTCCCAGAGAACAAATGAAAGCTCTCTCTTGGTTCTGATCCAAGTACACATTTCCCAGCTGTGTCTCTGTGTATCCTGTCTCTTCAGATTTGGGTGTGGAGGCTTGTCCAGAAACTTTCATTCTCAGTGATTAATTTTCAGTTTGTTTCATTTTTCCTGTGGCAAAGACATGGAGCAATGACTTCCAAACCTCTTTTTATGTTGGAAGCCAAATTGAACAACAGTATTTTAAAAATGTATTATTTTATTTAAATTTCATAGCAGTACTGAGATATAAGGAAATAATTTGACATTAGCCATACAATTAATAGGAGAAGAAGATCCAGAGTTTAAATTCACCACATGCTTCTTTTGCACACTTCCTGTTCTGCTCCATAGACTTACCAGGAGCAGCAAACAGGAGCATGAAAGATTGGTATGAATTCAGGAGGTAGCAGCTTAAATGGGCATCTGAGATCTGCAATTATTTTCAAGCTGAAAAATAATTTGATCCAGTAACTACTGTTCAAGTAAAGGTCAAATCATTTCCTACTGTACTCAGTGATAGATATTATAGTTCAATAGCCTTCACATGGGGAGTTTGTAATGTGGTCATTGACCTTGTACATTGGCAACTGCAATAAAAGGGCAAATTTACTCTGTAACTGAAAACTCACAAACATTCCACCATACACTGCACATACATTCAAAGGCCAATAATATCAAATGCTAGAGCATTTGAGAGCTTAGAGGGAAGAGCAAAATAGCAATCAAAATGAAATATTTATTTTCCAGGTAATTTTTAGAAACATTTCATTAGTTTTCATATACATAAAACTTATAGTATTAATTTTGCTCACCAGCGTAAGGGATTTTTATCTGTATTATTTATAAAGTTCACAATGCATGCAAAATAGATGTTTTCATATACAGTTTCAAATAAGGAAGGTAGAGAAGTCATTTGTCTGGGTCATACATATTAATTAAGTCACTGAACCCCAATAATTGACCTTAGATTTGTTATTAACAACGTTCATCTTCCTTCTTCCAAACAAAGCTGTGGAGGAATTGACTTTTATGTGTTTTATGTAGGAGAGCTACACAACTCAAGCTTAGTGGGGAGGAAAGAAGGTGGCCAGCCCTGATAAAGTAATGATCTATACACTTTATAACTCTTACTGCGATCTTCCTTTAGATTTTCTCTGAGGGTGTTGTATAGGCAATGACAGAAACTCAGCTCCTGGCTTTAGTACAGAAAAACGCACAGATGAAATAAAGACTAGTTAACCGCTCATATGCAGAAAAACCTTAAATATAATTTTGTCATTTGGGTGTATATTCTATTTCCACAGTCATATGTGATTTTGAACACCATATGGTCTTTGGTCAGTTTTGAGAGTTTTGTCACTCACATGATAAACCAAGTTCTCTTTTGTGTATTCTTTTGTTTTTAAATTCTACTGATTACATAGATTTTGGTGTATATTAAAAAGTTCTTTGATTAAGAGTGAGAAGAGAGCCTACAGAATGGGTGAAAATGTTGACCACCACCCTTCTAACAGGGGATTAATATCCAGAACATGCAAAAAACTCAAAAAACATCAATGCCAAAAAACAAATGCCCAATCAATAAAAGGACAAAAGAATGAAACAGACACTTCTCCAAAGAAGCATAAAAAGCTAACAGACATGTGAATAAATGTTCAAATCTTTAGCAACCAGAGAAATGCAAATCAAAATGATACTATTTCATTTTACTCCAGTCAAAATTGCAATGATCAAGACTATGAACAATAAATGGTGGCAAGTTTGTGAGGCAAAAATACAATTGTACACTGTTAGTGGACCTGGAGACTAGTAAACCACCCTGGAAAGCAGAATGGAGATTCCTCAAGAAACTAGAGATACCACTGTATGACCCAGCTATCCCACTCCTTGGTATTTTTCCCAAAAAATCTAAAATCAGCATACTACAGTGACACAGCCACATCAATGTTTGTAGCAACACAGTTCACAATGGCTAAATTGTGGAAGCAACCCAGATGTCTATCAAGAAATGAATGGATTAAGAAATTGTAGTGTGTATGTGTGTGTGTGTGTGTGTGTCTGTGTGTGTAATGGATTTCTACTCATCCATAGACAAGAATAAAGAATGTAATTATGGCATTTGCTAGTAAATGGATGAAAATGGAGAATGTCATGCTAAAGGAAATTAGCCAAACTCAGAAACTCAAAGGTCAAATATTTTCTTTCATATTCAGAAGCTAGAGTAAAATAAATGAATGGGGGAGGGAAGGATAAGATTACATAAAAAATACAAAATATAATAGACAAGTGAAAGGAAGTCTAGTAGAGAAGAGGAAGTGGAATGAGAGAGGGGAAGCATAGGAGGGAAATATGGGGAGAAAAGTGAGGATCATGAACCAAAATTGATATCCATGCAGTTAAGTTTGTCAGGAATAATGCAATTATTATGTATAACTGTAAAACTCTAATAAAACAAAGGAAATTCTCCATGATAAAATTGATCACATAAGTCCATGATTTTTTTACTGGTCTTTTATATAAGTGTTAAATAATGTTCAGAAAATTTGGTATTGTTACTTTAGAATAATTGTAATGACAATCATTGTTATTGAATAATGTCCATTTTTATATATTTTTATTAGCGATTCTAGTTTTACATAATGATGGGATTAGTTGTCACATATTCCTAGATGCACACAAATCAGCAACACAATTTGTTCAATACCCTCCCCCAACATCCCTCTACCTCCCTCCTCCGGTCCCCTGATCCCTTGCTTCTCTTCTGGGTCCTATATTGCTCCTAAAAAATCTAATACAGTGACATAATTCTTATACCTAAGAAGAACATTACATATGTGTGTGTGTGTGTGTGTATACATGTGTGTGTACATATATATACATACATATATATATATATAGTGTATACAGTGACATTTATAACTGCATAGAATGTACCTTGCTTTATCTCAGTTGCAACATTTCCCCTTCTCCTCCCTTCCTATCATCCCTTTTTATTCTTTAAAATACTTGACAATGGGATCAGAACAACTCAAGCCAACAGTGGTACATACTTGCAAAATGGATCCAAAGCAGAAAGGTTTGTGAGTTGGTGAACTAGATGGATATCTACAAAATCTCTCATTTAGTATCATTGGGGAATTATCTGCTCCCAAATATGTCTCATAGTCATTCTATTTCATTATGGATTTTCTAATATTAGTGGTTCAACACTTTGTTCATAAAGAATGTATAATGCAAAGATTTAAGAATAATTTTGTATTAAATAAGCTCTTGCAGTATT
The DNA here is from genome assembly GCA_004027875.1 of Aplodontia rufa. Taxonomy (NCBI): domain Eukaryota; kingdom Metazoa; phylum Chordata; class Mammalia; order Rodentia; family Aplodontiidae; genus Aplodontia; species Aplodontia rufa. The sequence goes on from PVKS010010155.1 coordinate 28,020, forward strand.
AAATCATTTCAATTAGTGCAAAGAAATGGAGATTATAAAGAACATGATGATAAGACATGAAAATGAATACATTATAAGGTAATGTGTGATTAACACTCTTTAATCTCTGTTCTGCTCTTTTTAAACCTCTGGGATATCTCTGTGGGCAGATCATTTTAAGTTTAGGAGTCACTAATAAAGAAGTTTGTCAATTCACTCTGCATCTAAGAGGATTGTTTTGCAGTAACTGGGAAAACATGCTAAGATATATGTGATGATACAGTTACCTAAAGACCATTTATCCATAAAGCAAGGAGAAAGGAATTCTATCAGGCATAAATGATTTCTGAAATAAATGGGATTTCAGCCAGACTTTGATGAGACGATAGTAGGAGGCATAATAAAAACTGTTTTTAAAAGGAAAAGAATCTATGGACTTTGATTTAATCCTACCACATCTTTTGGGCATATCACTTCACTTCTCTGAGGCTGAAGTTTCTCATTTATATAAAGGAGCAATTAAGGTAAATTGGACTAAAATATGTGCCTGGTAGCTTCCCCTGCTCCTTGTGTTTCCCTGACAGGTACCACTAATGAGGCAGACCACTCTATAGGTAAGCCTACATAAAGCCTCAAATTCCTTTCCAAAATAGTAGGTAGCTGTAAATAACCTCATGGAATCCAGCAAAAAATTGGTAGAAATAATAAGTAAATGTATCAAAACTTGCAGGATGCTAAATCAATATAGAAAAGTCAATGGTAGTTTTATATTCTAGCAATGAAATATTGGAATGTGAAATTAAAGGTACAATAGTTTCTCTCAGCCAGATTCTATGTATTCTATGTCCTAACACTGGCTTAGTATGGTCAGTCTCTGTTTCTTACCATTCTAACGATGTATAATATTATTACATCATGAGTTTTTTCCTGTTTTTGTTTTTGTTTTTTAAGAGAGAGGGACAGTGAGAGAGAGAGAGAGAGAGAGGAGAGAGAGAGAGAGAGAAAGGGAGAATCAAGTTTATTTAGTTTTTCATGCGGCTTTTGTTGTTCCAGCACTTGGTTGTGTATGTGGTGCTGGGGTTGGAACACACATACTCGTGCATGCCAGGCAAGTGTGGTAACCAATGAGCCACCACTCTAGCCCCTGGTCATGGTTTTAACCTGTATCCCCTTAACTAGAAATAAAACAGCTTGCGTTATGTGCACATCCATCTGTCCTCTCTGATGAAGTTTTATTCAGAATTTTGTTCATTTTAATGGGTTTTTATATTGTTGTTTCGAGAGTTCTTAGTATATTCTAAATACAAGTTTATCATCAGATGTATAATTAGCATCTGAAAAATCATGAACCTAAATGTAAAAAAAAAAAGTGCATTACTATTTATAGATATTCTTTCCTAAACTGTGGTTTGGCTTTTCATTTTCTTTATACTGTTTTTTGAGGAACAGGAATTATTAAATTTTGAAGCACAATTTATCAATTTATTCTTTACATATAGTGCTTCTGGTGTCATATCTATAAAATTTTTACCTATTCCAATGTCACAAAGATTTTTTTCCCTATAAGTTTTAGTTTATCTGCTTTGTTAATTACTGCATGTAGTGTAAGGCATGAAATGTCATATCATTCCATATGGGTGTATAGATTTTCTAGTAGCATTTGTGAAAGATTTTTTTCCACAATATTACCTTTGTATCTTTATGAAAATCCAATAGACCATGTAAATATATGTGTTTCTGACTCTATTCTATTCCATTGACCAAAGCACTAAATGCCAATATCACACTATCTTGATGACAGCAACCATATAGTAAGATTTAAATCTACTAATATAAGTTCTTTAACTTTGTTTTTATCCTTAAGATTGTTTTTTCTGGGGGGAGATTGGGGGCATAGCTCAGGGGTCGAATGCTTGTCTCTCATGCACAAAGCCCCAGGTTCAATCCCTAGCACTTCCAAATAATAAATAAATAATCCCATGTGTTTTTCCATATGAATTTTATAATTAGCTTTTCAGTTTCTAAAATGAGGTTAAATTTAATCTATGAATTAATTAGGGGATTACTGGAATCTTAACCATATTGAGTCTTCCTATCCATATACAATGCATATCTTCTCAGCAAATTTTTTCAGGTGTTAGTATATATGTTGTGCACATCTTTTGTTAGATTTATTTTATTTATTTAACACTTGTGATGCTATTATAAATGGCATTCAGTTTTTTAAATTTTCAATTATTCTTTCCTAGTATATAAAAGCAAATATTTTTTTACAAATGATGTTATATCCTTTAACCATGTTAAAAACATTTATTTATTTGAGTAGCTATTTATTTTTATAGATTAAGTAACATTTTCTTTATGAATGATCGTGTCATCTGCAAATAAAGACAATAGTACTTCTTTTCTTATCAGGATATCTATTATTTCCCTTCGCTCCCCTTCCTCTTTCTCTCCTTCTTTCCTTTCCTTTTCTATTTCTTCCCTCCCTCCTTTCCTCTTTCTCCCCTCCCCTCCCTCTTTTTTCTTTCTTTTTCTTTCATATTGGGGATTGAACTCTGAGGTGCTTTACCCTGAGCTACATTCCCAGCCATTTCAATTTTTATTTTGAGACAGTGTCTCACTAAGTTGCTGAGGATCTCTTTCATGTTGCAGAGGCTGGCCTTGAACTTGTGATCCTCCTGCCTCACCCTCCAGAGTTGTTGGGATTATGAATGTGTGCCACTACACTCAGCTTACTATTTCTTTTTTTCCATCTAATTGTGCTGGCCAGCAGCTGCAGTAATACTACACACAATTAATGACAAGCATTTCCTTCCCTTGCCCTTAATTTAATTTAAATAAGTTGGTCAAGTGTTGCCTCACTTATATTGCTTCCAGTGAAAACTTCCACATCCTTTTCCTTTTATTAGAGTTAGTTTTTTTCATTCCTGTGCCTAAAAGACGCAACAAGAACAACTTTAGGACGAAAGGTTTATTAAGGGGCTCATGGTTTTAGAAGTCTTAGTCCATAGAAGGCTGGCTCCATTCCTCAGGGCTCAAGGTAAGGCTGAATATCATGGCTGAAGAATGTGGTGGAGAGAGATCTCACAGGAGATCAGGAAGCAGAGAGTGAAACTCCACACCAGATGCAAAATACACACCCCAAAGGCACACCCCCAAAGACCCACCTCCTCCAGCCACACCAACCTGCCATCAATTGCCAGTGACTTCCTATTGGGGGATTAACTCACTGATTGTGTTAAGGCTCTCATAACCCAATCATCCTACCTCAGCCTTTCTGAACAAATCAAGTGTGGGATTCTGTCCTGTTGCCCCTTTTTTGTTTTATTTTACTGTACAATAGATAAGTGGGAAATAGGAACTTAATAATTAAGGCTCTAAGAGAAGATTCTGGAGAATAAAAGCAAAGAACCACACCCACCAAAGTATCTGAAATGCAGCTTCGTGATAAAGAAAACCATAACACTATATTTCCTTAAGGAAATCCTTGAAATCCCAGAAACAAAACTGAAAGCAACTGGAAGGTCCCTGATGATTGGAGGGTCCTTGATAATATTATAACATTTCACCATAATATTTCCCTCTTATTCCAAACAATTCATGGGTGGAGTGCTGCCCTGTTGCCCTTTTTTGTTTGTTTGTACTGTATAATCAATAAACGAGAAATAGAAACAATAATTATGGACTGTAAGAGAAGATTCTGGTGAATAAAAGTGAAGAATTTCTTACTGCTCAGTACTGATGACCAATTTAAAGATCAAATGCTAATAATGGGGCTAGCAATTATATTGCTCATTTGGTATTTTTGCACCTTTCTATCACATTAATATCCATGATCACATGCTGTCATTCTAGAAGAGAGGCCCTCATTTGCTGGATATCTTTACCTTACTTGCTTCATTGAGATGCTTCAAAATAACGACTTTTACATAGCACTACTTGATGCTTTAAAACTGAGTACAATGGAGATGTTCACCTTCAAGCAATTTAGATTTAAGGTTTTGCGGCTGAATTCAGGTTATAGATGATAATTTCAGGCTGGATCTAAATAAGTTGTTCAGGAACTAAAATTATGGTCATAAGATGAATTAATTGGGCATGATTTTGTGATGTGACATGGGAATCCAGATGGCTCATGAAATTTTTCTTTATTTATGTGGTCAGCATCATTCAACAGAGGTACTTTGTTATCTGAGGTGTCAGCCCTCCCGTCTCAGCCATTATATTCCTGATTATATTTTTTCCCACTTCTGTATCTGCTAATTTTCTCACCAGCCTTCTAGGTCTCAAGTCAATCCACGCTTCATTAGATTGTGTGAGCAACTTCAGGTCTCTCTCCCTTTATTATCCTTGTGTATTTATTGTGGGTAGAGCTGTTAAAGTATTGAGTTGTTCTCCCAGCTGCTATCAACAGGAGCTTAAGTTTATATTTGTCTGAATGAGGTTTATTATCTTATTCAACAGCTGAACTAAGTATACTTCATTTTCATTAAGTGAAGGGGCTTTATATGCACATGCACACACACACACACACACACACACACACACACACATACACAGGTGGGCATGCACAAACATAGCTGAAAAGAATCAAAGAAAGGAACTTTTTATGCAGTTCCTTATCCCCTATGGACCTAATGGTTTGAAAGAGAGGAATCCCCTTGCCCCAAAATAAGTAAATAATTAAAGTTTTTCACTCTATTGGACATAAAAATGCCTTTATATGTTGTTGTTCCAAAAACCATGCTCAGAGATAGGTTGGACTTCTGAGTTTCACCCACATGGACTACACCAGCTTTAGAAGATGTCATAGCTTTACTGTGGATCCAATAATGCTTCTGAGGGAAGCATGAGCTTTTGGAGACAGCTCATACCTAAACCATACTTGAGGGACCTACTTTGGCCCTGCTTTGCTTGCAGGTCTAATTTAAGCATGGTCCTTCTTGAATCTGTTCCATTTTACTTTGTGTATAGTGTTGATCTGCACTGATTCAGAGAAAGCCCCAAGATGCCACATTTGTTGGATCTGGTGATTAACTCCTCACCCTTTTTATCCATACCAGTGGTTGGCCTATGCAGAGAACGGTCATGTGACTTGTTTCTGGCTAATGCGGTATGAAGCAGTCACAGGGGTGGCGATCAGTCTGGGAAGATTCTTGTCACTTCAAAGATAGATCCAGAAAGAAAATACTCCAATCCTTCCTCTGCATGTTGTCCTCTCTGGATGCATTTCTACAAGAGCTGTGGCCATCTTGCTATACAGGCTGAATAAGCAGCCTCCCATAAGTGGAATTAAAAATACAGAAAGAACCCAGGGTGTTTAATAACTCTGTATTGAGCAAAACCATCATTTTGAAGCCCACACTGTGTCTTGTGTTCCTGTTATGTGAGATGATATGTACTTTATTATTTTCTCAAGTTTTAAAATAGTATTTTTATTGATTAGTATAAAAGTATTTCTAACTGGCACACACTATAAGGGGCTGCAAATAATGTTCCTGCCCCCTAGGGATCCAAGCATGGATCTAGGATTTCTAATAGGTGGTTGAATACAAAAGTTTCAGTAAGAAGAGAAGGTTTTTATTTTCATAGAGTTATCAATCCCTAAAATTAATTTCTATGTATTTGAGTCCATATGGTTTTTTTCCTGAAACACCAATAGTTATATTCTTTTAAAAGTGAACGTCTGTCTTTATATTTGAATTTTAAAAGTTTTATAAAATGCAATCTTTATTATATACCTTAAAGAAATATAATATTTTAGTGACTTTTATTTATTTATTTATTTATTTTTTGCTGCTGTGACCAAAAGATCTGATAAGAACAATTAGAGGACAATGGGTTTAATTGCGGGCTCAGTGTTTCAGAGACCTCAGTCCATAGACAGCTTGTTCCTTTTCTTGGGGCTCGAGGTGTGGCAGAACATCATGGCACAAGAGTGGGATGGAGGGAAGCTGCTGGGGGCATGGCACCAGGAAGCAGAGTCTAAGCTCAGCTCTCAAAATATCCACTCCAAAGACATGATCCTAATGACCCACATCCTCAGCCCACACCCTACCTGCCTATGGCCACTACTCAGTTAATCCCTATCAGGGGACAAATGCACTGATTAAGTTAAGGTGCTCAGAACCCAATTATTTCACCTCTAAATTTTCTTCCATTGTCTCATACAAGAGCTGTTGGTGGTCACCCAGTATCAAAATCATAACATATACCTTAGCTCTCTAGTTTCTGACTCCAAGTTTCAGACAATGAATAAAATAAAATCATGGCATTTTACTAATGGGTTTGGTCTCCAAAAGCTGTTGAATAAACTGAAGAAAGGCTGTGAAAAAGGAATTTAGATCAATTCCTGGGTGTCTAACACTTTCCCAGATGCAGCTGTACTTGTGTTTGTCTAAGCTTGCTGGCCTCAGGGGAACCCTGCTGAAAACCTACTTACTGAAATAGAAATCAGGACTTTGTAATCATCCTCAGAATCAAAATGCAAAAGAGGCGATAGCTGGAGATTGGGAGATTTATCAGTCTGTTTTCATATTTTCATTTCTAAATAACAGATCAACTTATAATGTTTTTTTTTCATAATTATGACCTGCTATGGGATAGCTGATCACATTGCTTAATAGAGACTTAATGTCCTGTACATTTTGTGTACTATATAATTCATTTTTAATCTGAATTATTATATGGTACACAATAAAGTGTGCACATCAAAATGTTGAATTTTAATAATTAAAAAATAATTTTTGTCTCCAGAACAGTGCTAGTTTTGCCTGAGATGCAAAAATTTTATTTAATGCATGAAATAACGTGTTTTTATTTTACAAATAGAAAATTGTGTGTAAAATAAGCAATATGGTCATCAAAAATGATAGAACAGGGGCTGGAGCAGTGGCTCAGTGGTATCATGCTTGCCTGGCATGTGCGAAGACCCAAGATCATACCCCAACACCACATACACAACGAAGTGTTGGAGCAACAAAAACACATGAAAAACTAAATAAAATTGATTCTTTCTCCATCTCTCTCTCACTGTCCCTCTATCTCTCAAAAAAAAAAAAAAATCGTAATAGAACAGAGACAGTGAAGAACCCAATCCATAGGGATGGTAGAAAATTCATCAAGAACTAGATGCCTAAGCTGGATTTACCAGGGGCCTCTCAGTGGTAGTTAACATTCTCTTCACAGACTAGGATGGCATGTATAAAAGCAAGCAGGTGGCAAAGGGCATGTTGTGTGCAAGGAAGCACAAATACATAAGAGCACCAAAAATACTGCTTATTTCATAAGGTCCCATGAGACAATGGATATAATAGTTGTACAGTATCCTATAATGGAAGCTTTTATTTTTATGAAAAAAGATAAAGCTGAATTGCCAGTTTACTAGCTGATAGGAAATTGACTCACAGAATGAAATTAGGGAACTTCCTTAGCTAAACATTGGATGGCCATTGCATCTGGAGCAGAAGAGTAATTTTAAAATGCAAAAATATGCCTTTCATAAATTTTATAGCAAAGACAAAGACAGGAAGATCATCAATTAAGGGAAAAATTGAGGAAAGGAGGCTGATCTTCCGTTAATGTGCGGCAAGGTAGGCACATTGCCTAATCATCCTGTCTGATTCTCAGAGCTTATTAAAGGCTCCGAATATTGCATAGAAACATAGCCAAGGAGCTGAGATATAAAGATTCTTATTCTGGATGTGTCAGCCACTCATTAGCACTTTGAGAAAGCTTCTTAAGATGTGCAATCTTGGGTCCCCAACATTGATCTCAAATAGCTCTGTGACTCAGCGTTTGCCTGGGCTCTGCCTTTCAGAAGCACACTTCTCTTGGACTAATCTGTGTGAGCCTGAGGTCAGATGATTTGTCTTCAGAAAGCTTCAAGGATGAGAAAGCACTTCTGAAAAGCAAATTAGTTCTAATTGTTACGAATCTCTGTGACTATTTAAGCCCTGCTCTTACCAAATAACTAGATATTTTATAAGGATGTGAAGGCTACGTACAGGACATTAAAAGAAAAAGGTATAAAAGAACAAGTGAATATTGTGTTTTGTGTGAAATTAGATCTTTGCTATCTAAACTAAGCATCTCCTGTCAGGGTTTTTTGCCTACACCCAGCCTGGAAAAGAGAAAATGTTTTCTCCCACACTTTGCATGGATTTCACAATACATATAAGCTATAAATATGTCTCCTGCTCATGAAAATGGCGCATTTATTAGGACTATAGAATTATCCTCATCAGGGAGAAAATCTCCAATCAAACTTCTCCAAATAGCTTATGAAAATCAATAAAGTATACAAGACTTTGAATAGTTTCCAGACACAAAATTTCCAGTATAATAAAAGAAAGCAGATTACTTCTGCTTTCAGTCAGTAACCCAGGGCCTAACCTATATTTTGTTACAGAGGGACATTGATAATAATTCAAAGGAGAGAAATGCTACTATCAACAGTCAAGAATCAACATCTTTGTTGCTAAAGGAAGTGATTCAAGCCTTATTCACAGAACAGTTAATGAGCAATAGTGATGCACAGGAAAAACTGTGACATTCATCAGAGTGGTTTGCATTATCCAGGCATAATGCACTCTGAGATCGCCTTGCTTTAGCATCTAAATAAAGAACTCCAGACCCCAGTTTCATTCAAAATCTAATGCATTGCTTGGGTTCTGAGAATTCCTAGTTTGGGAGGATGAAATTTGTTTACCATGCCGAGAAATCTTCCAGCTTCCAGTTCCATTCTTGTTGTCTCTGACTGACACTGCTACCCTGCCACGCTGCCAACTATTGAGAGCTGTTCCAACTCTCTCTGGTTTGCTGGGTCCCTACTAGAGTATGTGACCCCTTTCCCAGACTACTTTCTCAACATTACTCACCTAGTTGACAAAGCAGAATTTATCTGAGGATTGAGGAAAACAAAGCTGAATTACAGGATCAATCAGAAAAAAAAATATTAAAAATGAACATCAGACTTCCAGGAAATGGAAGATTTTCAGTTATCACTTTCTGGGGACCTTGCTTCTCATTACATCTTGGAGGCTGCCTTTCCTTCTCTTGGGAAACGCATCTCCAAATCATCTCTTCTCTGAATGCCCTGAAACATCACTTCTGTTTTCTTTGCTCATAAAAGATAAACTTACAGTTCCTAGGACTTGATTATGTAGAGACACTTAAGTCTTCTAAATGAGACTTCAAGAACTGCTGTTACCTAATAAACATGCCCAAGTAATGATTTCTCCAGCTGAAGTGCTGCCTACCTCCAGGCTCCAGCCTTAGCGCAGAGTCCCCAGGGCAGGGGTTTAGGTGCTGAGGCAAGAGTTTAGCTCTCTCTCTCTCTTTCTCTTTCCCTCTCTCTCTCTCTCTCTCTCTGTGTGTGTGTGTGTGTGTGTGTCTGCAGGTCCAAGTGGGGAGAGTAAAGAACTTCTACTGTCTGTCTGACCAAATTTCACTTCGGCCAAGCTTTGCTAAGTATTTTGTCTTGTTCTTGTCAAGAGAGCTCTTTCTTCCTCTAGCTTCCTTTTCCCCATCTTGTTCCATTTCCTATTCTTGCTTTTCTTTGTCATTTTCACACTCTCATTTTTCCTACTCTTATATTCTCTTTCCACTGCTTCCTTAGTCTTCTTATATTAATTTTTCAAATATTAATTCTAAAATTTTTTATGATTTATTCCACCAAAGAAAATCCTGAATCCCTAACTTGTCATTCAGCGCTCTCTAAGCCAGTTTCCTTTACTTCCCAATTAACTCCTTTGCACAGCCTGTATTTTGGCAAAATTGAATCACTGATGGATCCCTGATGGACCCCCATAGTTGGCACCCTGCTCACTCCATTTATGCAGTGTCTCTAAAGTCAGCCCTACTCTCAAAGGTTCAGTTAAGCATCACATTTCCCATTACTCGTGTATAAACATCATTCCTGCTTTGACTCCCTCTCAGGCTCCACCAGGCTCAGCCTCATAGACACAGATGACACATGCATTCAGTCCACTCTCCAGTTCCACTTATTATGAGCCAGATTATGGAGCCAGGAAGACTGTATTAAATTCTAGCCCCGCTATGTCCTTGTGTTTGCTTGCTTATTTACTTTCAACTTAGACATATTGTTTTACTTCTGTGGTTCTCATTTTCTTCATCTGTAAATGAGGATTAAAATAGTGCTTACCTTAAGGGTTATTGGGAGGAAAAAACAAAGGAACGTAGGTGGATCTATTAGCAGCACAGCATCTGCGCATAGGAAGAGCTCCATAAACATTAGCTTTGTCATGAATTTTCTAGTGTTTGAATAAGATTTCATGGCTTAAAAACATACTCAGGCCATTATCTAAAATTATCTTGTTAAATATATAGAGCAGAATTTTTTTTTTTTTAAAGAGAGAGGGTCAGTGAGAGAGAGAGAAAGAGAGAGAGAGAGAATCAATTTTTATTTAGTTTTTCATGTGGATTTCATTGCTCCGAAACTTCATTGTATATGTGGTGCTGGGCTTCGAATCTGCGTATTTGCGTATGCCAGGCAAGTGCCATAACCACTAAGCCACCCACCACTCCAGCCCCATGTAGAACAGATTCTTAATGTTTATTTTACAGATGAGAAAACAGGGCCCAAGATAATGAACAACTTTACCTAGACTTCAGCAAAAATTCATACCCAAGTTCACTGTCGTTGTTGTTTAATGTGTACCGTGCACTTGGTTATACTTAAATTGTATTTACCCAGATATGACCTTTTGTTGTAAGAAGTTCCTCTTATATGATTATTCTGGAAATAGAGAGTAGTACGGGCTGCCTGGGCCCAACTGCCACTGTTTAGGAGACTGAAATAGAAGTGAAAAGAAGGACGAAAGGTTTCATCTCTGAAAATTCCCCAGTGGAGAAATAAAAATATATTTGAAGAGCTGTTTATGATAGAAAACTATAATTAGGAGTAATGAGATGAAATTAAGGAAGGGAAATAACAAGTTTATAATAAGGTTCCAGTATGAGGTATTCAAATTTAATTGTGTTTTTTAAGTAATGTCAGACTCCCAGATGTTGTAGCAATGAAGACTGTATACAAAGAGTGCATAAATAAATAGCTTTATAATCCACACAATCAAACTGATGTGTCTGATAAACCAAGATACCATTTTGCAACTGCACACTGAGAATTGGCATTGGAATATGCAAAATAATAGTAATAATAATAATAATCTCCTACGGAGCTAAGAATATGTTTCCTATTTCTTATGACTTACTAAGAGGAATGGGAAATCTTTCCTCCTCCTCCTCCTCATGTATTGGAGCACACACACCCACATAAATGCCCAGCCTCCTCAGCTTCTTAGACTTGTGTACATTGTGATCCATTGTGTGAAGCATCACACACTAGGAGGTTAATTTACCCAACAGAATGTTATAATCAACCGTTTTGAATGCATTGTTCAGATCTCCAGAGACCTTAGGAATGAAGGGAGAAAGATACTCAGACTAATTTTTATGTCTGCCACTGCTACAGAGACACAGCTAATAAAGTCATTCAGAACTAATGCTGCAGGAAATGTGGGAAGTTGGAGAGGGTCCCCAGACTTTCTGCTGTTGGCTTTTCTGTGGAATCAAATTATTTTGAGTTCTTTGTTTTAAAGTCATTATTTTTCATTAGACAAGCTGCTACTGTTATCCAAAAGTTAATAGCGGGAATATGTCTGGCTGACACAACAAACACAACCAGAGTTCCATAGTTATTAACGCCAGTAACAATTTGAGATATGATAAATGACTGTGTCCCTGGAATTTACCACTCACACATTGGAAGGAAAATGGTTTCTGATGTGTCTTCTGAAAAAAGACATACACCAGTGCAGGTGCACACTGAACTCGTAACATCCCCCTGCTGAGGCCTACCAGACTCACCATGGCAACGCAAAGGAATTTTTTAAGCTTGGCTTATCACCCAGTGGCTACAGAGGCTGAAGCAGGAAGATTTCAAGTTCAAAGCCAGTCTCACCAACTTAGTCCCTAAGTAACTGGGCAACACCCTGTCTCAAAATAAAATAAATAAAAAGGGCTGGGGATGTGACTCAGTGATGAAGTGCCCCTGGATCGATTTCCTAGCACATAGTAATAAGAAGAAGAGGGAGGAGGAGGAGGAAGAGGAAGTGGATAAAGAAGAAGAAGAAACAAGCAGAAATCATGTAGGTTATCAAAGTTTGATCCATGAAGAAGAAGAAGAAACAAGCAGAAATCATGTAGGTTATCAAAGTTTGATCCATGATACAACAAGAGTAATTGTAATACAAAGCATTAATCTGGGAATTTGGAGGGTTTAAGGTGGCATTATCTTATGATAATTTTCCAGATTATAAGGACATATACAAATAACTGAGTAAAATGCTTGAATAAGCCAAACAGTGGCACATGCCTGTAATCTCAGCAACTTGGGAGGCTGAGGAAGAAGGATCACAAGTTCAAGGCCAGTCTCAACAACTTAGTGAATTATTGAGCAACTTAGCAAGACCCTGTCTCAAAATAAAACATAAGAAAGGGCTGGAGATATAGCTCAGTGGTAAAATAACCCTGAGCCAGATCCCCAGTACTTCCCCCGTCAAACACATACACCACAAAATGTTTGCGTGATTCAGGCCTTTTAGTTCCAGTGGTAATTGTGCCACGAGTCACTGGTTCCAGTGCTAAAGCAGGCCAACTCTAAATCCTACATGTCATAACATAACTTAGAAATTCATAAGGTACACCAGCACACTAAAGTCTTCATTGAATTCTGTGATGCCAGGATACAGTACTTGTCAAACTTAAATATACATTGAACTTTTTTTTTTACTTACTAAGTGACATTCTGCATAATAGCATTTTGTGAGTACTAGTTTGGAAACATGGTATTAATCCCCCTTCTCCTCATATATATATAAACACACATGGAGAGCTTCCATGAGTCACTAGAAATTAGTCTGCTCTCTCTATCTTTCCAATTGATGAGACTCAGATGCTTAAATTATTGGAAAACTGTGCTGACCTAAGAACCCTACTGCTATATACTTCCACTGAACCACCACCCTGAAGAAAACTGGAGTTCCTATGTCCTCCTGGGTCTTCTGGTTTCTCTTCTCATTCTGCCCCAAAAATCTTCTACTCTGCAATTCATTTTCATACTCTGTCA
>PVKS010010155.1:41251-61338 GCA_004027875.1 Aplodontia rufa
GGAAACATGGTATTAATCCCCCTTCTCCTCATATATATATAAACACACATGGAGAGCTTCCATGAGTCACTAGAAATTAGTCTGCTCTCTCTATCTTTCCAATTGATGAGACTCAGATGCTTAAATTATTGGAAAACTGTGCTGACCTAAGAACCCTACTGCTATATACTTCCACTGAACCACCACCCTGAAGAAAACTAGAGTTCCTATGTCCTCCTGGGTCTTCTGGTTTCTCTTCTCATTCTGCCCCAAAAATCTTCTACTCTGCAATTCATTTTCATACTCTTTCACCTTTAGGGTTTTTTATGGCCTCCCCATAGACCCTCAAACATTGTCACAACAAAGACAGCTGGTATGAAACTACAAAGTTTTTTGAGAGCAGCAGTTCTCAGCTCTGTGCCTGACACAAACAAAGTCAAGGTCTGCTGTGACAAAATTAAATGAAAAATGTCAGGGCTTTTTTTGTTTTGTTTTGTTTTTGAACCAATTGGTTTAGCCTGTTAGAATATGGTCAGGGTGTTTCTGCCCATGTTTTCAAGGTGTATCAGTATTCCTCCAATTCCTGATGGTTTCATGCTCACCATCAATACGTATTTATTCAGTGAGCACCTGAGCAGATGAGTGCTTCACAGGACATGTTTAATTGACTTATTCTCTGCCCTTTCTGAGCCGACAACTTCAATTTCTTTTGGTGATAAGAGTACATAACTTAATTCTGTTGATTAAATGTAACCCCTACATACTTTTCATATTCAGCAGTCTGTCTCCTCTGCTACTATTCAGGCAGATGAGCACATATTCATTGTAACTGCAGCCGTAAGCATGGCCTAGCTCTCTTGTGTTCTGGTCAACCGAATGCTGGCCTACTTTCTTTGAGACCCAAGGGTCCCTGAGGCATCAGCCTGGGCATCATTTGTGTTATGCTAGAGATGGAAAAAGATAGACTTTTAGGGTGCCAGGAGAAAGAGGATCTTAAGAATTATCTATAAGTTATTATACTAGCATTGGTGACACTCACTACCCTACCTCTGTGTAAGATTTTTGATTAAAGAATTATCTTCTCATATTATTTATTCTTCAGCACCAGCCTATGAGGATAGCAGAAAATAATGTCAAGGAGCTGCAGATTTTTGTCAGGTCATGACACTGGGATTTGGCACAGGTCTTTGGACTTGGAGTCTAACAGTTTTTCTCTATCTTATCTGAATAAGGAAGAGGAAGCAAAAGAGGAAAGAAAGAAGAGAAGAGGAAAAGGAAAAAGGAAGAAAAATCAGGGGGAGAAGTAGAAGAGACAAAAAAATAAAAAAGATAAAAGGATATGTATTTGACTCAAAATTTTCATGTGATAAATATTATTAAAAGAATGGTAGCCATTTTTGTGTACATACAATCTCTTTTTACTTTAGTTACTTCATATGTAAAATGATATTGTCTACCTCATGCTTGTTGTAAAGATGAATGCATTAATATATATCCATGACATTATGTGTGTATGTATATATAATACTTAGGATAGATTGGCATATAGTAAATAGTCAAATAATGTTAACTGTTGTTAAATAGACATTTATTTGCAAACTTAAAAATATTTGAAAATACCATGATAATTAATCTTCAAATTAACCCTTTGATAATACAAATTAGTATAGTTATTATGGAAAACAATCTGGAGGTTCCTAAAAAATTAAAAATCATATTACTACCATATGATCTAGCCATCCAACTTCTGGATATATAACTGAAGAAATGATATTGGGTTGGGTGCAATGGCTCATGCCTGTCAATCCAGCAGCTCAGTAAACTGAGGCAGGAAGACTCCAAGTTCAAAGCCAGCCTAAGCAAATTAACAAGGCCCTAAATAACTTAGCAAGAACCTGTCTCAAAAATAAAAATGTCTGGGGGTATGGGTCAGCAGTTAAACTCCCCAAGTTCAATCTCTGAAACCCACCCCCAGGAAAGAAATGATATTGCTATATTAAAGAGCAGTGGGGCTGGAGCAGTGTCTTAATGCTTACAGTACTTGCCTGGCATGCACAAGTATGAGAGTTCAAACCCCAGCACCACGTACACAATGAAGTCTTGGAGCAAAGAGAGCCACATGAAATACTAAATAAAAATTGATCCTTTCTTTCTCTCTTTCTCTCTCTCACTGTCCTTCTCTCTTTAAAAGAAAAAAAAGGAGCTATCTGTACTCCTGTATTTAGTGCAGCACTATTCAAAACAGCCACAAAATGAAATCATTCCAAGTATTCACCAATGAATGAATGGGTAAAGAAAATGTGGTAGACCTATACACAAAGAAATTCTACTCAGTCATAGAGAGTTTCATCGGTTACTTGCAACAAAACAATGAACTCAGAGGGTATATATTAAGTGAAATAAGTGAATCACAGAAAGTCAAATTCTGCAAATTATTCATATGCAGGATCTAATAATGCTGATATAATAGAAGTAAAGAGGAGAACAGTGGTGGTGAGAGGCTGTGGTAGTTAAGGTGAAAGCAGATTGGGAAGATGTTAGTGAACTGATATATAAAGTGGTACAAGAAGAATAAGTTCAAGAGATCTATTGTAGAGTAAGATGACAATAGTTAAGGATGATATAGGGTATTCTTGAAAAATGCAAAGAATGTGGGCAGTAAGTGTTCTCACCACTAAAAAAAATATATAACTATGTGAGGTAATGCATTTTTAAATTATCTAGAATTATCTATCCCACAATATAAACACAACTTCAAAACAATACTGTACACAAGAAATACAAACAACTATCCATCATTTTAAAATGAGATTAAAAAACTCAAGAAATCCCTCATTTTTTATAGGTGAGGAAATAGAAGCACTAAGAGGTTAAGTTACAGTATCCGATTTCAGACCCTGGGTGCCTGCCCACCCACAGCTGACTGCTCACACTGACAAATGGAAATGGAGGTCCCAGTGCAAAGGGATGTCTCTGTGATCACAGTTATTTAGGTGTAGGATGTTAGGCTCCGTAGGTACCAACCCCAAGACACAGTCCAGATACTGAATGCATCTTATTTTATCTTTAACTGTCCTCGTTTTCAACTTGTTATCTTGAGATTCATCTCTCTGTCATGATAAAAATAGTTCAGGAGGAAGAAACTGTGAGCTAAACAGGAGCTCTAGCTCACTGAGCCCTAACTAAGATTTTATTTTCTAATTGAACATACTAGAATATTTTTAGCATTCACTCTAAGGCATAAACATACTGGAAAGAAGCCCTTAACCTAAACCTGTGTGGGTTTTTGTTATTGTTATTGTTTGCTTTTAAGAGAGAATGAGAGAAAGAGAAAAGGTGGGTTTTATTTTATTTTTTCATCTGGTTTTTGTTCCTCTGACAGTTTTGTATGTGGTGCTGGGATTGGAATCTGGGTCCTCATGCATGCCAGGCAAGCACTCTACTGCTGAGTCACCTCTCCAGCTCTGAGCCTGTGTTTTTAATGACTTTTAAACTCAAGTCCTGAAACAAAACTGACCTCCACATCAATCTGGAGCTCAGTCTCACAGCCTTCTTCTTCTTCTTCTTTGTCTTTTTTCTGTTTATTTCTCTATTTTGTTACTTAAAACAATAACGTGAGTATTTAAAATTCTTGAAAAATAATGCTCACCAAGAGTGAGGTACAGCTCCCAATGTCCCTGTTAGTACATGCCTAAATTAGACCACAACAGATATTACATACCTTGTGCTTTGCGGCGGATTGATCACTTCGATGGTGCTGAAATGAAAACATTTCCCAAGGTATCAACTGGCAATTTGCTGATCATTATCATCATTAATTTAGATCTTGACGTTATAATAGGGAATTTGAAATTACAAGGGCTGAGTAAAATTGACCCTACTGTTTACTTATTATACATTTATCTCTATATGCCTTTAGTCTCTAAAAAAGATCATTTAAAGGTTTTGCATAGTAGTTCCCCTATCCAAAACTGGGATAATATTTATCTTCAGAGATGGTTGGAGAATGAAAGAAGTTCATGCATTAATAATACTTTATCAGTCTAAAATGATGTAATTCACAGTATACTTACAACAACTGGCATTGAATGTTGACTAGCTACCTTTGATTATGAGGTGTGTCCCGTGAGTTAACTCTAATCCTCTCACTTTCAAAATCCCCAGAACCTGGACTTCTTAAAGAGAGTCTTATGATTAAAGGTTAGAAACTTCAGTTTCGGGATCTGAGAGATGCAATGCTTTAAAGGATTTAGGGCGAGTTCATTTAACCTCCAATGAGATTAAGACCAAGCTATCCCAAGCTGGTCCTTAGCCCTGTCAACATCTTTGCCTTGGTCTCTCTGTTAATTTTGTCCTGCTGGCCTGGACTAATACTATGAGGCATTTAGCTGTGTTAATTAAAAATACTGGCCAAGCAAGATGCTTAAGAATGTTGCTGCCAAAGGCAGTCTCCAGTTTTAAACAGCCAGATTGATTTAAGGGCTTTTAACCAACTGCTTTATGAATTTCACAGCCAACAGCTTGGTGCTGTGGAGCAGCGAGTAGAACTTGAAAGCCCAGTGGTTTGAAGGCTCCCTGACATTTGAAGGAGCAATGGCAAAGGGAATGAGAATGTCACTTAGTATCCTCAGGGCAGAGAGAGGTTGGCTGGGAGAAGCCCACTGGACAACAAATGGAAATCAAGAGCATTACCTTAGAGTGAGAGGTAGAACAGTTAGCTGCTGCAACTTACAGT
Organism: Aplodontia rufa; assembly: GCA_004027875.1. NCBI lineage: Eukaryota > Metazoa > Chordata > Mammalia > Rodentia > Aplodontiidae > Aplodontia > Aplodontia rufa. The sequence goes on from PVKS010010155.1 coordinate 45,966, forward strand.
GGTTGGAGGGAACTTTCGAGGTGTTGTAGCAGGGGTAAGTAGATTGCAAAATTTCAGTGAACCAGGCTAGTTGCTGGAGATGTAGAAATAAGGACACCAACAGGCAGTGAGTGAGGATGTTTATTTACAGAAGACAGGCTTGTGAGTAATTTGAAAGGAATAGAAGATAGAGCTCTGTGTTTTGGATTTGGGGAAAATAACCCTCTTCAGAAACCACAAAAACAGCTGGCTAGTCCATATAGTGCCCTGTGGTCCAGATGGCAGACCATGGTGAGAGTCCCAATCATGAGAATGGCACATCCTTGCCTCAGGATACAGATGGCAACTATGTGGTGCCACATAATCTGCCTGTAGTAGGACTACATCCAGGGAAGGGATGACATGGAAACAGGACCCAGTCCCTTTCAACACAGACTGCCAATGGTGCATAGGCAGGGGGTCAGAGCCCCAGAAGAGATGGTCCAGATCCAGATATGCTCTTAACTGTTCTCAAACTGGGACTTTCTCCTTGAGTTTATTTTGTTGTTGTTTGTTTGTTTGTTTTGTTTTGTTTTTTAAAGAGAGAGAGGGACAGTGAGAGAGAGAATCAGTTTTATTAGTTTTTCATGTGGCTTTATTGCTCCAACACTTCATTGTATACATGGTGCTGGGGTATGAACCCACATCCTTGCACATGCCAGGCAACTGCTGTAACCACTGAGCCACTGCCCCAGCTCCCTCTTCTTGTGTTTTAACATGGCAAACTCATCTTTTCAATTCTTGAACTGAGGGCATTAAGTCTTACGTGAATATCATGATTATCATACTTCATTGGACACCAGAAGCACCCATGAGGTTTAATTGAAATGCAGACAGATGCATGGAGTTCAGTGCAGGCCTGTAGCATAAGAATCATCGAAGCAGTACGCTAGTGTCTATGTTTTATAGAAGCACTACAGGTGATTTTGAAATTCACATAGGAGAAATATGTTGAGAAGATCGAATTTACAGGTTTTGACCTCTTTTCAAAATAATATAAAGAGAATGCATGAGGCTTTCAGTGCAACACTCCTAGCTTTTGTGTGTATTGGTTGCAGGATTTCAGCAAGCTAGTTAACCTTTTGAAACTCAGATTCCTTAAAAGAAAATGAAGGCAATGATGGTGACTATACCTAGCACCAATATGAAAATAATTGGGATTTGAGTTCATTTTTGTTGAAAGCTTAGCAAATTAGGGAATTATTAGTTGCCAGTTTAGCATGTGGTCTTTGTTGTCTTTGGGGCTAAGCCAAAGAGCCAAAATGAAAATATCCCTGAGAGATGTGAATCATTTCAAGAGACAGAATACACAAGTATAAAGAATAGAGGCAGTCTCTGGATTCTAGTTCTGCAATTCCATTCTGCAATTCTCTCAGGTAAGAAATCTGAATTCCTGATTCTTAATTTCTTAATTAGTGAATGGGCTTCACAAACTGTGAAGTCAGCTAAATCGAGTGATTTGACTTTTCTGTGCCCCCAAATTAAGAATGGCTTTCACACCTTTAACACACTTTTTTTTAAGTAACATATTACATATGGCACACAAAACCTAAAATACTTCATTTTAAAGAAGCTTGCTGAGCCTAGCCCTACAGCACCACCCAAATTTTGATAAGCATGGAAATCACCTGGAGATCTCTTTAAACCTGGCACTGGGCCTGAGACCCTGCATTTTAACAAGGAAGTCCTGATGCCGCTTTCTCAGACACCAGTGAAGAGGACACTGCTCACACTGAGTACTGAGCAATCTGGGCATTTGGATTGAACTCGGGGGAAGAAGGCCTGGGCTTTTCTCATGTTCATAAAGTTCACCAGCTGATTATGAGGTGAAGCCAAGGTGGAGAGCCATGGATCTCCATGTTCACGTAAGCAGCCACAGTCCAATCATCTGTCATCCTAGGAAATACAATCTAGGAATTTAATTCAAAACAGATCAGTTCTCCCAGTAGGAAGAAAGGAATAAGCATCAGAAGAAAGAGATCTTGCTGTTAAAGAGAAGCATATACAATGCAGTTGTTTAGTTTCTGAAATGTCACAACCCCAAACTTTTGTCTGGTTCCTTTTTTTTATTCTTTATGTTACCATCCTTAGCTTTCCACTTGTTATTTTATTTATTTTTCTGTGCATTTATTTGTAGAACTCTTTCTGAAAATTTCCCCTTACTTTCCTGGATCTATGGACCCTGCAGGTTTTCTTTGCGTGGTCTGACCAGGCAGAATTTGACTAACGTCTGACTCACTTGAATGAAAAACTACCGTTTATATGTAGGGGGCATAATTCATAGCCTTGACCCCAAGCTGAAAATATGAAAACATGGAGTCTTAAGTATAAGAGCGAAGGAAGAATGCAAAAGGCTATCTCATAATAGTAGGATGAAAAATGCTTCTAGCTTTTATTTCTACCTTGCCTTCCCTCTCTCTCTAGTCATATGACATCACAACATACAAAGCAAGCTAGTATAATTAGCATTGAATAGTATGGTCCAAAAGATCAATTGCTTTCCCTCTAATATCAATCAGATAAATGAAGATATTGACAATGAAAATTAAAATCCACCTTCTGCTTGAGTACCGAAGGGAAAAACAATAAAGTCATCTCTCTCTGATACATTATATATTTATATATTTTCATAAATTTATCAGGTATAATTTACCTGAGAAAATTTTGATAACTAATAGTAATTGATAACTATCTGAATACGGTCCTTATGACTACTGGCAGTTTTATACAAGTGGAACTATTCTGGGCCTCTGTGACTTTAGGCATTTATTTTGTTTTGACCCTTTGATTGACCAAGTTAAGGCTGACATGAAATATAATGTCATCAGCCTGAAGAAACTGAAAATAGAGACAGAGATCAGGCAAACAGAGCCATAACCTTTCACTCTGGTAGCTGAGAAGAAACATACTCTAATAGAGGTGACCCTTGCACAGTGTGAAGGGAGATGCCAGAGTGCTAGCAATAAGAAAAAAAGAATTCAATTCCAGCTACAAGCCTCTGGGCTATGTTTAAGCCAACTACCATCAGTTGTAGCAGTAATCACTGCACAGATCCAACCACTGTGGCTGGGAAACAATTGGTTCAGTAGCCCAGGACTCCCAAAGCTCACTTTTAATTTATGGTCAGAAAACACTTTATTTCACTGCCTTGAGCTCCTCTCTACAGTACCTCTTTAGAAATACATGCCACAAACCAAAGTGAAACTGCAGTGAAAGTCCATCATTGGTCAAAGACAAAGATAAAGGTCCTTGCCCACTGAATGAGGGTTATCTTCTGTAAATAGAGCACGGGTCCCAACCCAGCTATAGTGTGATCAAAAACCCTCCCAAAGTAATCTTAGATTATTCATATTGCTTCAAACTGAACCTACAGACAGCACAAACATGAGGTGATGTATTGTCACACCAATGTGATACATGCCTTCTTAATTAAAGTGAAAAAAATTAAAAGAGAATCCATCTAAAACTATGTTTGAAATAGAGGTGCTTGAAAAACTTAATTTATGGTTTAGAAAGAAGAAAATAGGGGTAGATTTAGGAAAGTTTTCGTGTTTTGTTTTTTATGGTTTCCCTTTTGCTTTTAATCCTGATAATCAGCAATTAGCAAAAGAGTCTTTTTTGGAGTAATCCATAAATGATGTGATTTTATAGTTTCACAACAGGTTCTGATTATTTTGCAGTATTTGTAAAAACTAGTGAGCATATGTGTGTATGTGTTTGTGTCTAAAGTTCATTTGCACTTAACGGATTACAAGATCCTTTTTTATTTGGTACCAAGAATTGAACCCAGGAGTGCTTAACCACTGAGCAACATACCCAGCTCTTTTTTATTGATTTATTTATTTATTTTTATTTTGAGACAGGGTCTCACTATGTTCCATAGGGTCTCTCTTAATTGCTGAGGCTGGTTTTGAACTCATAATCCTCCTGCCTCAGCCTCCCTAATTACTGGGATTACAGGTGTACACTACTGCACTTGGCTTTATAATACACTTTTAAAGACACAATGACCTTAATTAAAATACTTATTAAGGAAAAGAAGCTATCTACTATTTAAAAAAACAGCTACGGGGAACATATACTTGTCCCTTCATATGAGAACTTTTACACTTGATCTTTGTGAATCTTAATTTAAGAACATAATAAGCGCATCATGGAACCATAATGATGTTGGAAACAGAATACATGTTTCTTGGCTTAAATAATATATCCTAATTTAGATAATTTTCATTGTACACAGTATATGCCCTAATCAGGTTCTCCAGAGTAAAATTTGGGTACATCAGTGGGTCCTAGTCAGTATTCAAGGAAGTACCACTTCCACTTTCAGAAAGTTCACTGACCCATCTGCCCAGCCACCCTGGGAGCAGCTCTATGAGCAGGTAGGGACAGGGCAGGAGATAAGTGCAATCCAGGTAAGAAAGGATTGATTTCCTCTTCTACCAGCAAATGTTCCTTCTTCAATCTCCCTGTGTATCAATTTCCTCTTTGGTAGTGTAGATGTAATGGAAATGTCTTTCTCATAGATGTGTTATGACAATTAAATGGGTTAATGTGTGCCAACTGAATTAAGCACTACATAACTGTTAGTGATTATATTAAAATACATGACACATCACAAATGAGTTCTCAGTAAGTAATAGTTGTCACCTTCCCTTCTACAGTTAATTCTTTCTTTAGGGTGAAATAAAGCATAAAAAATTGGAGAGGCTAGACCTGATTCTCCAAGTGCCATGCTCCCATTTATAATTTATCTAAAGTCACAAAATTAGAAAGAGATTGGAACCAGAACCTGAATCTATCTCTACCACACACCTTAGCCCAAGACTGTGCTCTTCCAAATTCTTTTCTACCTTCACTTCAGTGTTTTGCTAGAATTGTGAGTTAGGGAGAAGCCTTAGCTCTTTTGTTTGTGACAAGGTTTAGCAGGCCATTCCCAAGAAGATAGAGAGCAGCTCAGAAGCCCAGTTCAGCAGATTCTCCCTGAAGTCAGTAGTCACAGATAAAAGCTTATCCCAAATATCTCAGATACTGAAAATATTTTTGAAAGGGGAGGAGCAAAATAAAAAATCTCTCAAAGAAGATGCCAAATGTAGCAACTCAGGAGAAATATTTCAAAAACCTTAATCTTGTCTAAATTGAAACCAGTCTATTCATTGTGGGGCTCAAACGTAAGGCAGTTAGAGGTGATTCATGCAATGCAGAAGTTTTCTCTTGTACCTCCCTCAGGGATGAGGCATGCACTCCTGTTCTATGTAAGTCTGTTTTTGACAGCAGGTGTGACACAGCTGAGGAACCTGCTGTACACACTTGTACCAGCTTAGGAGGAACCTGTATGATGTGTGTGACCAAAGACAGTTGCATAGAGAACAGGGAGATCCCCGGAGGATCCAGTGACACTGTAGGTAAAGGAGATGTCAATGGAAAAAACATGATGATGGGAAGAATGAGGACAACGATCTTCCTCCCACAGTCACAAGGGTTTACCAGGACTCCTGGTTTCTAAAGCGCAATGTTTTCTTAACAAAGAGCTGACAAGACAAACGGCATAAAAACTGTGAGGTCATCTTCTTTGGATACTAGAAAGGAAGAAATAAAATTATGATACAACTGTAAGAGGGACTGCTACGGTACACTAGAGAAGAATATTTTAAGAGTTTCTGGTTTTTCATGCTTTAGGACAGAAAGGAGTTAATGCACTCCTAAGCCTCAAATACTTTCTCAATAAAGGAGAAAACATTAGATTTATGGATAAAGCTAGCAAGTTTTTCCTAATAAAACTTCTGTGTCTTGAAGCAATCAACTCAACATTTAATGTGGGAGTTGTTACACGCAGTCTCATGCAAATTAAGTATGTTAACATTGTTTGGCAGCACAAATATTTGTCCTGCATTTCAGATATTCCCAAGAGTGCTGAGAAAGGAAAATTTGCTTGTGCTGCTGCTTGGCAATATTCCAGAAAGCTAATTACCAGAGAGAGAATTTATGAACGACGACATAGAGAGAATTTATGAGAGACAACGTAGATTGTTCTTCTTCGCATGCTTTAACAAAGGTGAAATTTTTATTTGTGGTTTTTATGAAATCTCTGTACCTTCATACATGTTATTTCCTAGGCTAATGATGTCTTTTGAACTTGTTCCTAGTTTTGTTTTTTTTTTTTTTTGCAAACGCACAATTATATTTTAAGGATTAACTCAGTTTTCATTGTTTTTCTTATGACTCTTCTCTGCAAAATGGAACAATGCTTTTTTTGTCCATAATGTACATTATCATGATATTTTTAATATTCCATTACATTTATTATTTAAATTTCTGGATCATTTTTGTATGTTAATAATTCCTCCCTGATGCAAGACAATGTCTTATTTTCTTGATATTTATACTATGTAGAAAGATTCCTGTTACTTGTATCTCATTAAATATCTGCAGAAGGAAGGAAGGGAATCATAGGGAGAGAGAAAGCTAGAAGGAAACGTCACTACAAAACAAGACAGGAGGATTGCATAATGCAGGAAATAAAAATATTGCAAGGAGAGGGAACGATCGATCATAGGACCTAAAGTTAGAGAATATAGGCTTAAATTTCAGTTTTTCCATTCACTATCTGTGACCTTCAATAAAAGGCTAAATCTTAAGTTTTTAATGTTTTGTTTTGTTTTAGCAAAATTGAAAGAGTGTTAAATGAAACAATATATATGAAAGCCAAGGACACATAATAGTTCCTCAAATATTTAATTATTGAATTTGGTTGAATAAACTATACACTAATTATTTCTAAGTTTGAAACAAAATAAAAAGAGGCATACTTGGTAAAGCCTCTGAATGCAGAATCTCTGTATATCAAGATAATTTTCTTGTAAACATCAATTTATTTTTTGCATACTAAAGCAATAGCAGTGTCAACTTTTCTCATCAATAGAATATCTCCCAAATAGCTTAGTTTTACACTGGATTTTCCTACCAGAATTAATTTTAAAGTTGAAGAGTTTTTTGTTTTTTTTTTGCCTCTTGAGTCTATGAAAATGCATTGCCTACATCAAATCCCTAAACTCATAAGTGAAGCAGAAGCCGATAGTTAAGCAATTAACCATAAACATAGAAAAACGATCAGAAGTGCAATTGATTGGATTGGCAGATTTCCCTTTCCACAGTACAGAAACCCATTCTGCTGTTAGCTATCTAAAATGCACATCTCCAGGAAGGTGTCATTTTTATCAAATATTCCTAGTGGTTATTTCCTGAATATTCCCATTGCAAATCTACTCTTCTTACAAGAGGAGAGAGTTGCCCTCGGTCTTTTTCTTTTCCCACACTCCCTCCAGCACCCATGTCCATGTGCCAGTAGAAAAGGAGGAAAGAAGGTATGCATTTTACTTGCAATAATCTGGTGCTACCTACCTGTGGGAACTGTGCCTTCAGAACAACATTCTCAATTCCAACCCAGTCAACCTCTCCTTTCTCCTTTGTGTTTTCCTTGAAGCACACTCAGCTCCTTTCTCCTTCTAAGCTATCTACCGTCATTAACATAGCAACACCTGCTCCCTATTTCCCCTATCTCTCTCTTTATTTTTGGTTTCCTTTTTCTTATCCATCCAATCCAAGTTGCATTGACCTGCATTGCTTCCTCCCTAACTTCCTGAGTTTATATCCCTGCTTAATAATCAATGCCACATTCATGTCTTATTCTTTAATAATTTCTTAACATAATCTCTTAACATAATCTTCCATTTCACATTGAACGCTTCGAGGCTCATACCATCTTTTACATTGTTTTTATACTCCTAGGTGAACTTAGTTTCAGCACATGGATAAGCACTCAGAAAAGGATTAATTTTTCATTAATGGAAGAATCTCTTCCATCACTTGTCTTTGAAGGCTGAGTTAACAATCCTGGACTGGAGGCAGACCCCACCTAAGTATATGGATACACAAAATCTGTTATTGGATTAAATGTACATTGTAGAACATCCAGGTTCAAATCCAAATTTTTCCATTTACAGAATTGATTTTCTTGAAAAAATTACTTTCAGCTTTCTTTTTCAAATCTTAATTAAGAAAATAATATCTGCCAAGGAAACATTTGCATAACTGTAAAAAAAATAATGCTAATAGCTACACTGTAAGTATAGTTGTGCAGATTTAGTAAGAAAAATATAGAAATTGAAATATTTTCAAGTTGTACTAAGTACATAGTAGGTGTTCAATACATTTGGTTATTATCATTAATATCATGGTTATTCAATGAACAGCATAATTGAAGCCCCCTATTTATTACTTGGCACATAGTGAATTTCCAATAAATGGAAATTCCCAACCTTTCGTTTTGCTCCTTTTCCTTCCAAAATTTGATAACTCAGTCAAATTTCATAATCAACATTGTGAAAAAACTTGTAAGTGAATCTTTCCACACCATTTTGTCAGCAGGAAAATGGCTGATGTATTATTGACCTTTCTTAGTGAGCTGAGAAGTGATATTATAATACTGAGGAAAGAGAATGCACAATATAAGGTCCATGAATTCATACTTTGATATTGATGGAATACCTACTCTATACCAGTCATCATCCCAGTGCTGGAAGCAGAGAAGTGGATAAGGCAGACAAGCCTCCTGTGGATATTGAGTTTACACATTAGTACAGAAGAAAGATAGTAAGCAAATCACCAGAAGAATAACAATTGCAGATATTGACAAATAGAAACAAAAGGAAAAACAAGGTAATGCGCCCTACTGTAACTAGAGACAGGTGATGGAATCCCTTTCTGAGATGACATTTTAGCTGAGACCCAAATGATATGAAGGAAATGTATGTGAATATAATACACACACACACACACACACACACACACACACACACACACACACAAAAGGAGCAGCAGCAAAAGCCCTGATTCAAAGAAAAGTGTCAAACTGGCATAATGATAAATCAACAAGGAACGAGTCTAAGATGATAACTGATTGCACTCCACAGATATATAACATTTTATTATTTTTCATCGAACTTTGAATTCTGGCTATGATCCTGCTCCTGGCAAAGGACTATGATGTGTTTGTTCATGCTGTGCATTTTGCAAACTTGTCATTCATGGCATAGTACCAAATGATTTCTATGAGGAGATGAAAATCAAGCCAGTCTTTGTATAGCCAATCACTCTCCTTTAAGGCAGAATGTTGTAAGCTGACACTTCCTTATTCAGCAAGATTCTCTATCCAATACCTTTTTTTCAGAATTATATCAATAATCATTTTCCTATGATAGCTCATCATATTTCAGATGCAGTTCATTGGTATTTTTACAGCTGATTAAACTTTTCATCTGCTGTGTTTTAGCTACAATGTGTCAACAGTTTTGTCTGCATTGATAACCTCCTCTCAAAGCAGAGGTGTAATAATTATGCATCTTGTTTTGACAGAATTATTACAGTACTGGCACTTAGAAGGAGAGAATAAGAAGGAGTAAAAAAAGCAATTTATTTTCCTAATGGTTAGTGTTTATGTGTGAAGTAGACATTAAATACCTGTATACCTGATGCTCTGGAAAGAGTGGATTGACATTTCCTGCTGTTATGTTTCATATTATCAGTGTAAAGTGACACTAATAAAATCACAGCATAATTAAATTTCCATACAAAAAGTGCAATTTTTCAAAGAGAAAGCCTAAAATTCTGATGAAAATTTGTGCTCAATTAACATTTAGTCATTTGGTACCACATGGATGGAGAATTAAGTTAAATGAAAGTCATTGATAGACTATTATAGAAAAGATACAATATGTGATATTTTAATAAAGGATAAGGTACATGGAAAAGAAAAATTGCTGTTCACATTGGTACTAGTTTAAAGATATCACCATGACTTCCCTCTGATTTTACTTTTTTCCTTCTCTCTGAAAGGTACTGGGAATTAAGGCCCTTACATAAAAGTGGAACAGATATCCATCCCAATTGATGTGCATATCTTAATATAGAAATACAAGAGATATAGAAAAATAAGGCAATACAACTCCTCCAAATGTTTAAAATTCTTCTGTAACTGAATCCAAGATATCAAAGTGGATGAAATGCTGAACAAAGAAATCAAAGGATTGATTTTAAAAACAATCAATGATTTCAAAGAGGAAACAAATAAATGAATGAATAAATTGTAGAAGACAATACAGGATGTTAAAGCAATTCAATAAAGCAACAGAGATTCTGAAAAAGAATCAAACAGAGATCTTGACAATGAAAAGCTTAGCTCAATAAGTCAAATAACTCAGTTGAAGGCCTCATCAATGGATTTGTTCAAGTGGAAGAAAGAATATCAGGACTTGAATCTAAGATTGATAGATTATCATGTTAAGATGGCAAAAAGAAGAAGAAATTTCAAACAGAAACCTATATAGGACACAACTGATAAAACAAATCTATGAATAATTAGTTTAGAAGAAGAAGCTAAGATTTTTCCCAAACTTGGGAAAGACATGGACATCCACATACAGGAGGCATTTAGAACCTCAAATAGACATGACCAGAAAAGAACCTCTCCATTTCATACTATAGTTAAATTGCACAAAGTACAAAGTCAATAAGGAATATTGAAAGCTGCGAAAGGAAAGCTCCAAAACATTTGTAGAAGTAAACTCATAACAGATTTTTGCAGAAGAAACTCTACAGGCCAGATGTGGATGGAATGGTATATTTCAAGCCCTGAGAGTAAATAACAATTACCAAATTCAATTAATATATCCACCAACGTTGTGCTTCAGATTTGAAAGCTAAATACAGACTTTCCAAAATAAATATAACCTAAAGCAATTAATGAACAATAAACGAGCATTACAGAATGCACTTAAAGGAATCCTGCACACAGAAGAGGAAGCAAGACACACATAATATTGAGAGCATGGGAAAGAATAAATCCTCCTAGAAGATTAAACAAATAAATGAGAATTAGAAAAAATAAAATGTGATTAATTTAGTAAATCATCAACTCTCTAGGGGTGAAAAGAACAAACACATATCATTAAAAAGGACAGAAGAAAAACAAACAAACAAAAATGAGAGAAATTAGCGCACACTTTTCAATAATAACCCTGAAGGTAAGTGGTCTGAATTGTCCAATTAGAAGCCATAAACAAGATGATTGGATTAAAAAAATCAAGACCCTGCTCTTATCTATCTGCAAGAAACTCACCTCACTGGCAAAGACATTCACAGATTGAGAGTCAATGGATAGATAATTATAACCCAATCAAATGGAATCCAAAAGCAAACAGGAGTAGCTATACTCATACTTGGTTAAACAGACTTCAAACTAAAATTTATCAGAAAGTTCTAAGATCACTATATACTGAAAATGGAACAATACATCAAGAACATGTAGTGATTTGGAATACAAATGCACAAAACTTTGAAGCATCCAGATTTATAAAATGAACACTGCAAAGCATAAAGGAAGAGATAACACCCAATACAATAATGGATGATTTTAATACTTGACTCTTGCTAATAGGTCTTTCAGACAAAAAAAAAATCAACATATATATATCAGCATTAAATCACACTATTTATCAAATGGGCTTAACAAATATCTATAGAATATTTCATTCAACAGCTGCAGAATACACATTCTTTTTAACATCATATGGAAATTTCTCCAAAATATATCATAGTTAAGGCAAGAATGCAAATCTTTTCAAATACAAAAGAAAATAGGAATAATTTCTTGCATTTTATCAGACCATTACAAAGTGCAACTATATTACAACTGCAGAAAATATACAAGCACATGGATATTGAATAATATAATTTTGAGTAAAAAGAGTCATTGAATTAATCAGGTGGGATTTAAAATTCCCTAAAATAAAATTAAAATGAACACAGAATTTAGAAGAACATATGGAACACCATGAAATTGTTATAAGGGGGGAAGTTTACGGCTGTAAATGCCTATTTTAGAAAAACAGATAAATAAATAAACTAAAGAGGCATCTCAAGGTCTTAGAACACCAGGAACAAACCAAACTCAAAATCAATAGAAGTAAATAAGTGGTAAACATCAGAGCAGAAATTAATAAAATATACACTAAAAGATTAATGCAAATTATCAATGAAGCACAGTTGATTCCCTAAGAATGTAAATGAAATTGATAACCTATTAGTCAAAATAACCAAAAGAAATAAAGAAACCAAAATAATAACAATAGAGATGAAATGGGGGATGTTAAAGCAGATACCACTGAAATCTAGAGGAGTATTAGGGAAAAGTTTGAAAATTTATATGCCAATAAATTTGAAAATCTAAAATAAATGGGAAAATGTCTAGACACATATGGCCTACTCAGATTAAATGAAGAGGATATAAAAAACATAAACAGATGAATAACAAGCATTGAGACTGAGGAAGTAATTAAAATTTCCCAATAAGGAAAATTCCAAGACCAGCCAGAATCACTGCTGAATTTTACTCAACTTTTAAAGAAGAACTAATACCAATATTCCTCAAACTACTTCTTAAAATAGAAAGTGAAGGAACTCTTCCATACTTATTCAACAAAGTACTACCATGTTACACAAACCTGAATGGAATGCAATGATGACAATAACAACAGCAAAACTATCATGGGTTTGAACCCAAGGACTCCAACAGAAATAGACAAAGAAAATTATAGACCAATATACTTGATAAAGATAGATGCAAAAGTCCTCAGTAAATTATTTCCAAGTCAAATTCAACATTGTACGCAATGTTACATTAAATGTTATAATTAAAAAGATTATACACCAAGTTGTTTCATTCCAGTTTTGCAAGCTCAATTCAATATGTGCCAATTATTAAATGTGATACACCATGTAAATAGAATAAAGGTTTAAAATCACATGATTATCTCAATAGATGCAGAAAGAGCCTTTGATAAAATTCAACATTCCCTCATAGTAAAAATTCTGAATAAACTAGATACATAAGAAATAGAATTCACCATAAAAAGTCTTTAGAAGGCAAATACATAGTCAAAATCATACTGAAGAGGGAAAAACTGAAAGTATTTTTCCAGAAAATCAGGAACAAATCAAGATTATCTACTCTCACCACTCAATATATACATAGGAAACTTTAGCTGGAACAATCAGGCAATTTAAGGAAATAAAAGGGATACAAAAAGTAAAGGGGGAAGGCAAATTATCCCTATTACAGATGACTATGATCCTTTACCTACAGAACCCTTAAGAGTCCACCAAAAGTCTCTTAGAAAGTCCATCAAAATTATCTTAGAACAAAGTAGCAGTGTACAAAGTTAATTTGCAAAAACCTGGTAGTTTTGCTGTACATCGATAATGAATTGGCTGAGAAAGAAATCAGGAAAACAATTCCAATCACAACAGACTCAAAAAAAAAAAAGGGGGGGGGGAGGAATGTTGGTAAACCTAACCAAGAACAAGAATCACTACAAAGAGAATTATAAAAGATATGCCATGTTCGCACATTGGGATAATTTCGGATAATTTATGTTGTTAAGTTGGCCATATTACTGAAAATAATCTACAGATTCAAGGCCATCACTATCAAAATAGCCTATTTAATTCTTCACAGAACCAGAAAAAAATGAGTCATAAAATTCTGTGGAAGCACAAAAACCCTGAATAGCCAAAGTAATCCTAATCAAAAGGAACGATGCTTGAGGCATCAATATAACTGTTTTTAAAATATTCAGTAGAGTAATTGTAACAAAACAGTATGGTATTGGCACAAAAATAGACAAGAGACCAAAGGAATAGAATAGAGGATTCAGGAATATACCGACACAACTTCAACCAGCTGATTCTCAACAAAGGAGTCAAAAACATGTCAGAGAAGAAAGCCTGTTCGGTAAATAGAACTGAGAAAGCAGGAGATCTGCCTGAGGGAGATTGAAATTAGATCCCTCTCTCTCACCTTGTACAAAAATAAACTCTAAATGTATTAAAGACCTTAATGCGAGACCTGAAACTTTCGAACTACTAAAAGAAAACATAAGCGAAACACTTTAGGATATAGGCAATGATTTCCTAAACAATGTCCCAATAGCTCAGGAAATAATAGCAATATTTGACAAATGGGATCATAACAAATTAAAATTTCCTATGCAGAACAGAATCAAAAGTGAAAAAAGGAGGAATATTTGTCATTTCCTTATCTAGCAGAGGATTAATATCTAGACTAAATAAAGAACACAAAAATTCTAACACAGAACAAGTAATCTGATCAGTAAATGGATAAATGAGCCAAATACATACAGATAGTAAAATGTTGTAAGAAAAAATGCTCAGCGTCTTTAACCATCAGAAAAATGCAAATGTAAAGAAAGCTGTGTTGTAAATTTGTTTCAGCTCAATCAGAATCGCCACTGTCAAAAAAATTACAAATACTGGCAAGGCTGTGTGTTGGGGAGATTTGACTCATATACACTATTGGTAGGAATCTAAACTAGTACAGCCACTACGGAAATCAGTATGCGGGGGTCCTCAAAAACTAAAATGGAACTATCCAATAATCCATCTATACCATTCCTTGGTATATAATGAAAGGAATCAAAATTTGCCTACAATAGAAAAACATATGTGCTAATGCTTATCATGGCATAATTCACAAAAGCCTAGTTATAGAATAAGCCTACATAACCATAAATGGATGAATGGATAAAGAAAATTTATTATTTACATGTAATGGAATAGTAGTCAACATAAAGAATCACAAAATTATGTCCTCTGTAGTCAAGTAGTCAAATTGTAATTGAAGATTATTGTGTCAAAAAAACAAAAACAGAAAAAGTGCCAGACTCACAAAGACATGCATTCTGTTATATGTTGTATCTAGAAGGAAAAAAAAAGACAACATGAATGGAGAAGGGGGATAACTATGGAAGGGGAAAAGGACCGGAAAGCAAGAGGGGGATAAGAGAGGGTAATATGGAGGGTGGATACGACCAAAGTATAATGTACCCATGTATGAAACTTTAACAAAGAAACTCATCATTTTGTACAATTAATATGTGCTTATAACCATAAAAATGGGAGGGATTGACTATAGAGCCTTCCTTCTCTGGGAGTTCATGATAAAGAAGAATATACAATACAAGATGTAAACCTGGAAAATTAAAAAATATTGACCACAAAGTGATTTTTTTATAAATCTGTTCAAAAAAATGTTTTGATAGTTTAGAGTCAAGATTGTTTAGTTTTCATAGGAAGACACAATTCAAATAGAACATTGGTTAAAAATATACTATTAGTTTCATGATCAAATTTCTTTTATTTTTTATTTTTGAACAAACATACAAGTTTTTAACAAAATAATATAAAATGTGTATATATTCTGGATATTGGAATTACTCCC
>PVKS010010156.1:0-61206 GCA_004027875.1 Aplodontia rufa
TTGCAAGGTAGCTGTTTCAATTCCTAGCTCCTTGATCCATTTTGATTTGATTCTCATGCAAGGAGAAAGATATGGGTCTAATTTCAACTTTCTGCATGTGGCTGACCAGTTTTTCCAGCACCATTTGTTGAAGAGGCTATCACTTCTCCATGTAATATTTTGTCCTCCTTTGTCAAAAATCAGATGTTTAAAGATTTGAGGGTTTGTTTCAGGGTCTTCTATTCTATTCCATTGTTCTTCTCAAACTCTCTCTTTTTGCTGATGATATGATCCTGTATCTGGAAGATCCAAAAAACTCCATCAGTAATCTGCTTGAACTCATAAATAGATTTAGCAAAGTGGCAGGATACAAGATCAACATGCATAAATCAATAGCTTTCCTATACACTAATAATAATAGGACCGAAGAAGTCAGGAAATCAGTCCCTTTCAAAATATCTTTAAAAAAAAAATACTTAGGAATTAATCTTACAAGGGAAATCAAAGATCTCTTCAACGAAAACTATCAGTCATTGAAGAATGAAATCCACGACAACCTAAGAAGATGGAAAGATGTCCCATGCTCTTGGTTAGGCAGAATTAATATAATCAAAATGGCCATTCTACCAAAAGCTTTATATAGATTTAATGCTATCCCTATAGATACCTATGTTGTTCTTTACAGACATAGAAAAAGCAATTCTCAAATTCATTTGGAACAATAAGAAACCAAAAATTGCCAAAACACTACTAAGCAAGAAAGATAAAACAGGTGGTTTTGCCATACCAGATTTAATACATGATAAAATCATAGTAGCCTTAACTATCTGAATTAATTCATAAACATCGTGTTTAGAGTTATTGGGTAGGAAATGCAATTCCTATCTAAAAATAAAAGAGAAAAGATACAGATTGAGATATTTGTTTGGATTAGGTTTTCTGAATACAGACTGAAATGGGGATTTTGTGCAAAAGATTTATCAAGTAGTGATTTAGAAGTTCACCTGTATGAATGGCTCTTTGCAGTTTCTCCAAATTGAAATGAATGATATAGTCTTCATGTCATTGCAGCAGATGGTGACTTACCATGAATCCTCCTCTAGGAAGGACATAGCAAGAGGTAAAGCAGCTTCCTAATTCCGAGGACAAAAATCAATGAGGGAGAGAGTTGTGAGCTTGCAGCAAGGTATATACTCAAGAGCAGGACAATAGCTGTGATGGCCTGCACAAGAGAATACAAGTTGAGTGACTACCATAGTTTCCATCAACGGCATCCACAAACTGAAGACTGTATTTATTTATTACCTTCTAATCTTCATATGCCTTCCAAAATATTAGATATGCCTGAAATAATATTCATGTTCTTCATACAGTATTTTGAAAAGGTCTGAGTGAATATAGAAAATAGCTCACAAGAAAGACTGCAAACCAAATGATAAAATATGGAAGAGATTTTTACTGAAACTAAAAATTAAATTTCAATTTGAAATTTGTGGTAGCCAAGGTAAGAAGCCAACTGAGATAATGTAAGCTTCCTTTGATCTGAAATATTACTTTCAGAGAAAGTAAGCATTTCCTTGTTTTAAATTGATATATAATTTCTTATATGGAGAAGCTATTGAATAACAATATCTTTAATATCTGTAAAAATTCAGAATTTATCACCATAAAGCTATTGCTCAGATCAATGAATTGGAAAGCTGATGACAGAATCAATTGCTATAATTCACTGCTAAAAAGAAGTAAACTAAGTTTGCTAGTACTCTAATTTGAACCTACTAGTGAAGTGAATTGTTACCATGTTCTTTAGGATCACTATTTATGAGCATTTTGCCTCCACCATATTTTGCCTAGAAGTAAAAAATAGCTGTTCAAGATTGAAGTCTTAGGCAAGTATTTGGCACATATTCTGTGTTGATGATTGAAAAGCTACCAGATGGTCTGGCAGCAAGGTCACAGTCTGCTTTGGAAATTAAAGAATTGAATCACATTCTTGCCCACTTGGAAGATCATCCTCTGTCCACACGGAAGTGACTAGTAGGGGACCTATTGATAGAATCAATTTGGAAAATATTTTTTAATCTCTGACTGAAGGCACTTCTCTTTTATCTGAAAATCCTTGTCAGTTTGACTGGGATTGGCTTCCCAAAAGGCTAATTTAAGAAAAACTTTGAGGCAATCTCAGTTTTTGTGGCAAAACTGTCAAGACTCATTAGCAAAATCTGTGCATACAAGGAAGCAGGCATCCTACTTATTTACTAACCAAGATTGACTCTTGGACATTTATATCATACAGCTTGGAAGACTGGCTTTGATCACTTTGGAGTAGTTGAGGTCTCAGTTGGGTTCTCAAGAACTTAGGATTGTGAGTGTCACTGATTTATTTTGACCCTATAAGCTGCAAAACATACTCCAAAGAGACTCTTCTTGGTGGCATTGTTTACAATGGCTCATATAAAGTTAGATTGTGCCACATGCAAATTTAATTTTAGCCTGGCTCCTACAAAGTGAATAGGCTTTGGGTATCACTTCCAACTTGCTTGTGGTTTAAGAAACATTCTGATTTCCAATGGTGCAACAATGTCATTTAGAAAGATGAAAATGCATGATTTTCCTCTTCAAATGGCAGTATGAGAAGCTATGTGGCTTCAACCAAATGACTTCTAAATGTTAAGTGAGGATATTCAGATATATGCACAATCAGTAGAGTTGAATATATCCCAGTTTTATCTAGTTCCCCAAGAGAATTTCATCTTCCAGGTGAAAATTTTCTAGATATACCTGCACCCCATTAGTCCTGATCACTATTACTAAGCTACTCTAATTCGTATTTCCCAATAACAGTAATCATCATTTTTAATACACTGTGAAATTCACACATGTTTTATCCATAAATTTTTCTCTTCCCATAAGAATGAATGTTCCTTAAGGATAAGAATTTTATCATGTTTTATTCAATTATGTGTTCCAAGTCTAGAACTACAGCATCAGACAGGGTAAGAGACTCAATAAGCAAATAGCAAATGGTTAAATTAATGAATGACATCACCCATAGATAGTATCCCCCCATTCTTAATCTATAAACATACTGATTTATATTGATTTAAAGAATAAATATTATTTGAATTTATGTGAAAATCATATGACTTGGCTCAGACTTAGCTTTTGTGAATGGGTAAGTGAGTATCCTGGAAAGTGATAGATCAAAACACACTAATCTGAAAGTGTTAAGTTGTTCATAACTGCTTTGTTAAAATTTTTAAAGATGAAATAGAGTATTTGAAGATATAATTTATCCTATAGGCTACTGCAACTATATCTCTCTGAAGTTCCATCTTCATGAGTGTAGCAAATCTCTTCGAAAATGTTTGAATTCAGGGGCTAGAGTGGTGGCCTAGAAGTTGGAGCACTTGCCTGGCATGCGCAAGAACCTGGGATCAAACAATGTTACCACATACACAGCTAATCATAGGAGAAACAAAGGACAGATGAAAAAAATAAATAAAATTGATGCTCTCTTTCTCTCCCTCTCTCTCTTAAGAAAAGAAAAAGAAAAAGAAAAATTATACACTGGCCCCACCCCACCACTGAACATGTACAAGACTCCACTGGGGCCCCAGTAAGTGGGTGTCACACCCAACGGATCCCACCCCAAGACTCTGCCCTTCTGCTGAGCATACTCAGGACTTTGAACCCCATGCCCACACCCCACCCTGCCCCTAAATGTGTCTAGTACTCTGACCACAGCCCCAGGAAGTGCAGGGGATAACTCTGAGGACCCTGCACTGAAAACCATCCAAACATTGAACATACTAGCCAGGTCCATATATAATGGGCCCATCCCCACCATGAAGAATCGCAGGTCCCATCACAATGCATATGCTTGTCTGTTTCAGTTTACTCCATGTCTCTAGGACCCCACACCCCCTGACCCAGTAATGTACCCCTACTGGTTAGCTTCAACAACCCAGCAGGCTGACCAGTAACCCCACCAGATTCCAAATCCAAGACCTGGAACATGCATCCAAAAAGTGCAACAAAATGAGCATCCAGGCAGAAGCAGCTCTTTGGAAAAAGACAATAATCAGAGAGGCTATGAATGACCTGACCCTTTGACCTGCAAGGAAGATACAAACACAGAGATTTGCCTTGCTTCCAACCAGTGAAGCGGAATTCAAAGATCCAGGAGAAGCTTTTAAAAGGTGAAGAATCAAATCAAAAAACGATCACCTCAAACCTATAACTCTCCTACCAAGGAGCCCATGGACATAGAGCAGCATGAAAACCTAGAGCAAATGATCAATGATTTGATTACTAGAAGGAATAATGAATTAAAAGAAGATTTAATAATAGGACAAAGTGAGAAAACTCAAGAGATGAAAAACTTTATTACCAAGAAATAGACATACAGGAAAAGGAAGTAGTGGAGATAAAATCTTCAATCACATAGAGGAACAAAGGAAGAATTTAATAATAGACTCACTTTTGTGGAAATCAGAACATCAGCTCTTGAAGAAAGAACTTCCAACAAGGAGAATAGGCTGAGTAAGCTTCAGTATCCAAATGACAAAAAAGAAAACATCTCACAGAGTATGAGCAGAATTTTCAAAATTCTGAAATCAGAAGAAACAATATAAGAGCAATTGGGATACAGGAAGAAATCAAAACACAAATAAACAGCATAGAGAACATTCTTTAAGAATAATTTTCCCATATCAGAATAGAGTAAAAAATGCCCATCCAGAAAGCATACAGGGCATACAATAGGCCATAACAAATGTGAAGCTCACCAAAACTCATTATAATTCAAAATGCATTACAGGGAAATCAAAGAAAGAATGTTAAAAGCTTTAAGAGAGAAATGCTAAACCAAATTCAAACACAAACCAATAAGAATTACCTCTGAATTTTAAGCTCAGACCCTAGAAGCAAGAAGAACCTGGAAGGAAATCTTTTAATGTCTGAATGCCCACAACCTGCAGCCAAGAATACTACACCCAGCAAAACCCAGCTTTAAATTTGATGGGGAAATAAGAACATTTCACAATAAAACCAAGCTGGCAACATTCATGAACAGAAAACCAACATTACACAGAATCCTCAAAGATAAACTCCAGATGGAAGAACAAGCAAATAATTCTCAAAAACCACAGAGGAAATTCAATAAAAATACACTCTATCAATGGGCAATGAAGACAGTACAGAACTTACTAATAAAACACAGTAACTATGAACCACAAACACATCCTAACACTGAATGTGAATGGGCCCAGTGCACCAGTCAAAAGACAGCTCTTAATCAACTAGAATAAAAAAGAAAATCCAACAATATGCTGCTTACAGGAGACCCATCTTACAGCCAATAACACCCACAGATTGAGGATGAAAGGATGGAAAAACATCTGGGGCTGGTGTGGTGGCTCAGTGGTTACAGTGTTTGCCCAGCATGCACAAGTACATGGGTTCAAAACCCAGCACCTTTGTACACAACTAAGTGTCAGAGCAATGAAATTCATGTGGAAAAACTCAATAAAAATTGATTCTGTCTCTCTCTCTCACACACACTGTCCTTCTCTCTTAAAAAAAAAAAAAAAAGAGAGAGAGAGAGAAATCTACCAGGTGCATGGGCCAGGAAAGCAAGTTGCTGCTGCAATATTTATATCTGACAAAGTAGATTTCAAACATAAACTAATCAGAAGAGATAAACAAACCACTACATCTTCGTAAAGGGGCCAATACAACAGGAAGATATAATCATAGTAAATATAGACTCTCCAAACACCAATGCCCCCAATAATGTGAATACATTACTCCATGATATAAAATTTAATACTTCTCTATCACCATTAGATCATCAAAGCAAAAACTAAAACAAAAAACAACAACAAAAAGCAAAACAAGAAAGATATCTCCAGCTTAAACAACTCAATAAACAAAATGAACTTAGCAGTCACCTATAGAATATCACACCTCAAATTTGCTGAATATACCTTTTTCTAATCAGCACATGGATTCTTCTCCAAAATAGATCATATTCTAGCTCGCAATTGATATCTCAGCAAATATAAACAAGTAGGTAGTTTCCATTTTTCTATCAGACCATGATGCCATGACCTTAACAATTAATAGCAAACAACATAACAGAAAACAAAAATGTACATAGAGATTGAAAAACACCCTATTCAATGAAGAATAGATTCAAGAAGACATGAGAACAGGAATAAAAAAAACTTGGAAGCAAACAAGAATGAACCCACAATATATCAAAACATTTGTGACAACATGAGATCATTCTTAAGGGGGAAATTTATAGCACTTAATGCCAATATAAAAAATTAGGAGAGATCTCAAATAAATAAGCTTATGCACCATATCAAATCCCTACAAAAGGAATCTAAGCCCAAAGCCTGAAAATGACAGGAAATAATCAAGATCAGAGACGAAATCAATGAAATAGGTAACAGTAAAACAATGGAAGAACCAAAGAGCTGGTTCTTAAAAAAATAAATACAATTGAAAGACCCATAGCCAATCTCACTAAAAGAAGCAAGGAAATGAAGCAGATCAACAAAATCATCAATGAAAAAGGAATGATCACCACTGATCCCATGGAAATCAAACAAGTTATCATAACATATTTTGAAAACTATGCTCCTCTACATTAGATAATCTGGAGGACATGGACGACAAGTTTCTAGACAAATAGGACATCCACAAATTGACACAAGATGATATTGAAATCCTAAATACACCAATAACAGGCACTGAAATCCACATAGCAATTAAAAATTTTCTGAAGAAGAAAAGCCCAGGACCTGATGGATTCCCTACTGATATTTACCACACCTATGAAGAGGAGTTAACACCTCTCATTATTAAGCTATTCCAAGAAATTGAAAAGGAGAGAACTCTCCCAAACACTTTTTATGAGCCAACTATAAGTCTTTTACCAAAACTCAATAAAGACATAATCCAAAAAAAACTATAGATCTATATCCTTGATAGTGCAACATTGATACAAAAATCCTTAATAAGATTCTATCAAACTGTATTAAGAGCACATCAAAAGGATAGTTCATCATGATCAAATGGGTTTCATTCCAGGTATGCAAGTCTGTTTCAACATATGCAAATCAATAAACAGTGTTAGTATTTAAACAGAATTAAGGACAAAAACCATATGGTCATCTCAATTGATGCAGAAAAGGCCTTTGATAAAATCCAGCACCCACTTCTGATCAAAACTCTAGAGAAGATAGGGATCAAAGGAACTTATCTTAAATATGAAATGACCATATATGACAAACTCTCAGCTACTATAGTATTAAACAGAGAAAAGCTAAAACATTTCCATTAAATTCAGGAACAAGATAAGGCTGCCTTCTTTCACCACTTTTATTCAACATAGTTCTCAAGACTTAGCTGGAGCAATCAGGCAAAAGAAGGAAATTAAACAGGAGAATGGAAACAGAGGAAGTCAAGTTATCCCTTTTTGTTGATGACATGATCCTATATCTGGAAGATCAAAAATACTCTAGCAGAAAACTGCTGAAGCTTACAAACAGATTTAGCAAAGTGGCAGGCAACAAGAGCAATACCTATAAATTAATAGATTTCCTTTATGCTAACAATAAAAGAACAGAAGAAGAAATTAGGAAATCAGTCCCACTTACATTATCAAAAGAACAAAATACTTAGGAATTAATCTAACAAGGGATGTAAAAGACTTTTCAATGAAAATTATTGATCATTGAAGACAGAAACTCAAGAAGATTTGGGATGGTGGAAAGGAGTTCCATGTTCTTGGTTAGGCAGAATTAATATAAATAAAATGGTCATGTGGCCAAAATCACTATACAGATTGAATGCAATCCCTTTCAAGATACCAGTGTCAGTCTTTACAGATATAGAAAATGCAATTTACAATTTCATTTGGAACAAGAAACCCAGAATATCCAAAACATTACTAAGAAAGAAAGAGAAAATAAGTGATTACCAAGCAAGAAAGAGTGAACAAGTGGTTTTGCAATACAAGATATAAATTGTACTATAGAGCTATTGTAATAAATGCAGCATGGTGCTGGTATCAAAGTTGGAATGAAGACCAATGGAACAGAATAGAAGACTCTGAGACAAACCCACAAATCTTTAAACACCAACATCTGACCTTCAACAAAGGGATTCAAAATACAACATGGAGGAAAGACAACCTGTTCAACAAATGGTGCTGGACAAACTGGACAGCCATTTATAGAAAGTTGAAATTAGATCCTTAACTCTCACCTTGCACAAAAATCAAATCAAAATGGATCAAGGAGCTAGGAATTAAACTATCTACCATATAACCGCTAGAATAAAAATTAGGATCAACTCTCCATCTTATGGGAATAGACAATGACTTTCTCAAAAGACTCCCAAGATGGAAGAATTAAAATTAAGAATCAATTAATTTGAAGTTATTAAATTAAAAAGCATTTTCTCAGCCAAGAAATTAGACAAAGCTGTCAAAAGACAGCCTACAGAGTGGGAGGGAATCATGGCCTGTGATTATTCCTTTAGGGGACTAATATCTAAAATTAAAAACAACTCAAAAAATAGTATCAAAAGCACAAACAATCCAATAAATAAATGGGCCAGAGAGCTAAACAGAAACTTCTCAAAATAGGAAATCAAGCAAGCCAATGAATACATGAAAAAGTGTTCTAAATCACTAGTAATCAGAGAAATGCAAATCAAAACTACATTAAGATTTCACCTCACTCCAGTCAAACTGGCAAAGATGAAGAATATAAACAATGACAGGTGCTGGAGGAGTTGTGAGGAGATAGCAACAGCAGCACCCTGTTTGTGGAACTGCAAATTGTTACAGTCACTCTGAAAAACAATGTAGAGACTCCTTAAAAATTTAGAGTTGGATCCACTATAGGAATGAACTGTCCCTCTTCTGGATATTTTCCCAGAGGAGTTGGAATCAGAACATTATAGGGACACAGCAAAATCTGCATTAGTAGCAGCTCAATTTACAACAGCTAAATTGTGGAACCAACCCAGATGCCTCTCACTGAATGAATGGATCCAAAAGTTCTGGTATATGTATATATACAATGGAGTTCTATTTGGTTATTAGAACCAATGATATTGGGCCTTTGAAGGTAATGGGTAGCAATGGAAGAAATTATGCTGAGCAAAGTTATCCAAACCTAAAGAGTGAAGTGTTGAATATTTTCTGTATTTTATGGAGGCTACAGCAAAACCCAGGCTTGGCTGAAAGGTTGTCAAACTCATATATTAGACCCAGGAAAGTTGTGGCAACACAATCTAAGGAAACCATAGATATGTATGTGGGGAGGGGCAGTGTGAGTGAATACAGAGGGAAAGAGGATAGGGAGGGATCTATCTAAGCAATCAACAATGTAACATATTCTTTATTTCCCAGAGAAGCCAAATAATATTTATGTAATCATTTAATTCTGTGAAATTCACAATCATATATACATTATATATATATATATATATACACACACACACACACATATATATATATATATACACACACACACATATATCATATATGAACATTTACCACTGTTATAAGAGGAAATATAGAAGAATCAAGAGACTGGGGTGTGGGAAAATATGACGGTGA
This sequence comes from Aplodontia rufa, assembly GCA_004027875.1. Classification (NCBI taxonomy): domain Eukaryota; kingdom Metazoa; phylum Chordata; class Mammalia; order Rodentia; family Aplodontiidae; genus Aplodontia; species Aplodontia rufa. Next base: position 9,626 of record PVKS010010156.1, read on the forward strand.
TTCTGGTTTTGGATCAAATGTGTATCATATTGTTACTTTATAAGCATTTATGATTGTACTACTCAAGTACACAATGAGAAGAAATGTAGCCCCCCTCCAAAAAAGTAACAGAACTGAATGCTTTCTTAGAAACTGTCATTGTAACTGCTTTCCTCCATCCCATTGTACATCAAGCAGAAGACAGTAGAAAAAAAGAACTAAGAATACCCAAGTCTGTGAAATGTTAAGGTAGTGTGGGTCCTGATGGCAACCTCGGTTCTACTCCTGGGCATGTTTACAGTGTAAGGTAGCATTCAGAAAACCTGTCTCTCACTGACACTTTGTCATTAAATGTAAATATGTAGTCATTAGATAAAAGTGCTATCCTTATAAAATCAAAGTATCCACAATATAAAAGAAAAACATAATAGAGAAAAAGGTCGGAGACAACTACACAAATTAAGTCCTGAAACTAGCTAGCAAATACACAACCAAAACAGTAGTGACAGTGGCTATAATTTACCATCTAACAAAAGCTAGGGACTATTCTGAGCACTTCACATATACAAAGTAATCCTATAACACCCTTGTAAGGGAGATATGATATTATATTCATTTATCTCAAAATATAATATTCATTCAACTAAAGAAGAAATAGAAATGTATGAAGGTTAAATAACTTGCCCAAGGTTAAGCAGACAAAATGCACTATTACCTGGAATGAACTTAGGCATTACACATTAGTGTATTTTACCCACTGTAAACCAGTCTCTCCTACATTGGAAGTGTTCCACAACTGATTAAAGACTGATGTCCCCATCTGTAGTGATCCACAACAATTCTTATCACTATCATGCTATAATTTTCTAACTATAAATAGATAAATTTATAGGTGTGGTATTTGCTAAAGTATAATCCAGAGTGTCTACTTCGGAATTACCTGACAAATGCAAGTTCTTGAACAATATCCCTCAAATACTTAATCAGAGTAAATGAATCACATTTATTTATATGCAGGTCCAACCAAGAATTCTAATAATGAATACATGTATATATGCATATATATATATATGTGTGTGTGTGTGTGTGTGTATACATTTATTCAATCACTGCAATAAATATTGAGTATGAGTACCTATTATGTACATTCTTATTAGGTAGATGATGCAAAAAGTGGTAGATGGTTGACACAGAGTTCCAGAGATGCATAGGAGGTGAGAATAAAGCCACAGGAATGAACACAAAGAGAAATTCAAACTAATGCTCTATTCTTAGGTTTGAAGTGGGTAAATACTTATTTATTGTTCTTTCATTTAAAAAAATATAGTTATAGGGGCTGGAGCAGTGGCTCAGCAATTACAGCATTTGCCCGGCATGCGCCAGTACGCAAGTTCAAACCCCAGCACCACGTACACGATGAAGTCTCAGAGAAACGAAAGCCACATGAAAAACTAAATTTAAAAAATGGCTTCTCTTTTTCTCTCTCTTTCTCTCTCTCACTGTCCCTCTCTCTTTACAAAAATTGTAGTTATAAATATAAATATGATGAAAAGACATACAGGAAAGTTTTATATAGACGAAAGTTTGAAAACTTCTGCTTGGGTGAATTCAGGGAACATGCTATTAGGTAAAAGTTTATCTTGTTCTTATTTTGAGAATCTAAGAAAATTTCTTACTGTCTCTTGCTTTCTTGCTCTCTCTCTTTTCTTAATTTATCAGGGAAGAACATAAGGCACACACCTGTAATAATAGCAATACGGTAAAGTAAGACAGAAGGATGACAAGTTTGATGCCAGTCAGGTTATTGACTTTAATGATAAAAATCTGTCTCAAAGTAAAAAATGAAAATGACTGGAGATGTATTTAGTGTTAGAGCACCCCTGGGTTCAATACCCATGAGTAATCTCAATGTGAAAACATTTTTACACACACACACACACACACATCCTCAAATAATGCTATAATAACACATTTATACATACACTTAAAATAATAATAAAGTGCTACTATGTTCAAAGTATGGTTTCAGGCAAGGGTAACATTATTAAAAAGATAGTCAAGTCTTTGAAATATCTTTTAGGCCATATTTATATACTGTGCATTTAGAAAAAGGGTTGTTTATGAAAACATAAAAGATCATAGTATCCAATTGGATGTACAGATTCTAAACATGAATATGCAGGGATTACTCTGTGCGTTACAATGAAAGGACTTATCTCCTGAAGCTATTGTTTCTTAGATAATTTTATTTTATTTGCACAGGCTAGTTTCTCCCAGGATACCATACAGGTCATGTTTTCCAAGGCCACTTCAATCTTCTTTGAAGTGAAGGCTAATCTCAAATGAAATACTGTAGCTGCTTCACAGAGGCATCACAGCACAAGACTAAAAGACAAGAGACCTTCATTTCAAGTAAACTCATAATGCATTCATTGAAATGGGTCATGAGTTACGCAGAGCATCCGTTTATGGCAACATTTGTCTTAATGCTGCCAAATGCAAACAACCAGGAGAAACAGCAGTGATCTATGAAGCCTGGAGCACATAGATTTGGAACTTGTTATGTCAATGCATTTAAAGTCTTAACTAGACTCTGCATTTTTAAAAAGTCTAAATATTATCTCCATAGAGAATCCAAACTTTCATGAAATATGTGGTAATGCATCTAAATAAGTAAAAAAAAAGAAAAATATAAAGATAAAATATTTGTAAATGTTCTGAAATCATTCTCCTTAAAATAAACTTTTATGACATAAGATCAGAAATATATCCTTTCTCAGGATTATGGTGAATCAAAAATATTTCCTACAAATGTTTTGTTAAGCATTTTGGGCTACAGCATTACACTTATATTATATGTGTACTTTTTGAATTTTCTGGCATTGGATTCTGCACACTTGCATGCATTGGTAAATGATAAATATTACATTTCACATTTATATCAGAATTCTGTCTTGGCATTTTCCTACATACTGAATGCAATCACAGTTGCTCACAAAATTTGACAACTTCTAAAACCAGTGCCAATATCCATTAAATCATTTGTGGGTAGAGGTATAAATAGTAAAACTGATTGATAATGTTTAAATTATCTTTTTACCATCATTTAGAAATTTTTTGTACAAAACAATAAATGCATGTTTATATAGGCATGCACTTACACACAATAATTTATTCATTGATTTTTTCAGACAGTTCTGGGACCCTTAGACAATGGCAAAGATATGACCATTTTAAATGATGCTTGAAATTGAAGTCATTTGGGAGGGGTTGGTTTCTGAAAAAATTTGGAATGTCACATCACTTTAAAAGAAGTATTGATTACTTATTACATAATATGTACATATACATATATTATTTAACAATGACTTTTAAATTTGAACAGACATCAGCTCATTTACTCCTCATGGCAATTCTATGTCATTCTTTCTATATTTATTTTATGAAGAAACTAAGGCCAAGAACAAAAAGATTAGTTAGCAAATAAAGAATTAGTTTCCATTGCAATCTCAAAATTTGAATTCCTAAGCAGCTGGGCTTAGAGGGAAAAAACTCAGAAAAGTCTCATACATAAATTATTAAAGAAGGAGGTTAAGTTTTTCCCATAACATGATTTGACTAATTATTATAATTAATATCAAATTATCAAGCACATCTTTCAATATATCGTAGGAATCTGATACTACACAGATTGTAGATTTGTATAGTAACAGGCAAATCATTCCAAAACGATCTATACTTTGGCTTTTGTGCCTATATATATTCTAGAATTCTGAGATGACAAAATGAGATTACCAAATCAGGAACGTGATAAAAAGAGAAAGTCATATTCTCTTTAGAAAGCCTTTAATAAAATAAGAGTTAAAATCCCTAAGTCTACAGCAGGTATCACACAGAGGACACCAAAACAATTTTAAGATGAACTATTAAAAAAGACCTCATTTTCTAAACAACTCCTTTCCAAAGGGAGTCATCAGGAAATTCAGTATAGGAGCATTTCCGTTCTATTTGCAAAACACAAGCCCCCAGGAGTCATCTATCCATTTATTACTATTATTCTCTTGATTAGATGATATACCTTAATAATCCTCTCTCACAATAAAAAATTTGACTTTTTATATATAATAAACATTTCATATAGATTAAAATTATTGTAGCTATTAAGCCCTTCAAAAGCATTATGCAAATTCTCTTTCAACTATAATAGTATTTCACACAGCCAGAAGCAATGAAAAGATGGGATTCTTTTATTTTAAGGAAAGAAAATAACATTTTTTTACATAGATAAAAGTAAGCTATGAATGCTATTGTAATCTGCAGTCAAGGTTAACAGAATTATAGTGACTGGGTATCCTCTTGGGCCATTCACTCACACTATTACAAACTAAAAACATTCAATATGTGTCAATTAATTAATTATCTAAGTGACTCTAATATTATGAAAGCCTACCAGTGATTCTTTTGTTTCTAGTTACTGCTTGTATGCAACTTGTAATGTAAGAATATACAGTGCAGGCACTTCATATTTCTCATCCAATATGACCAGATGTTCAGATGAGTATGGTTTATTATTTTTAAGTCTATGAAATGTGTTTTTCTTCTTTCTGAAATGTCATCATGACATTACTCTAATCTCATATTTAACTGTAGGACTACTTATTTAAAAATTAGTTTGTTATCTCTGGAAAAAATTCCAGAGTACACAGTATTTCTTCAATTGCTCCTGAAATATTGAATGATCTCTATATAGAAGCACCCATTTACACATTTTCCTTTCTTGTATTTTACATTCTCCTCACTCTGACTTTCTTTTTTGTTTCTATACAAATTTTATCAGGCATAATCTGACTTCCTTTTTTATTCCTGACAAAATTACATCTAACAATATGTGTATTCTTCTTGGAGTATGCTATCTTGTTTTTTATTTTTAATCTTATCACAATAAAGTCGTTGTCTATTACTTTGTGGGGCTTTCCAGTCTAAGGAAGATTCTTTGACCCCAATATTCCTTCTTTTGTAATAATGCAGAATAAAAATATTGTCTATGCTTTGCCATTAAAATTTCCTCCTGGAAGTGGGGCTAGTTGAGGCCACAAATAAAATTTTATGAAAACTAAAAATGAATATATTCATCTAGTTTTAATAAGGAATAAAATTGACTTCACTCAGGAATAATTAAATACTGGTTAGGAAGTAGAAATAATAAATATTTTCCTACCATGGTCTTTCCTTACCATTTGTTGAATGTTTTTGAAATGAGACCTGATCTTTATTTAAAATCTTGTTTTGACAAGAAAAGATCTTTCTTGAGTCCTTCGCAGATTCTATTTAAAAATTATCTATGCCCTGTGGTGTAAGATAGGCCCAGAGGAGGTATTTCACTTGTCTGCAATTACCAGACAACTCTCTGTTATTGTATGAACCATAAGGAATAATTTTATTCTAAAATATGCCAGAAATTTGCTCGCACATCCATTATTTCCTTTTACCAGTTAGACCTGAGGCTAACACTAGGAATTAGTACCATCGTAGAGCTCAAAGGTGTATGCAAGGTACATTTCCTTCCAGATCTCCACTCCATGGTCTTCAGTCTGCTCAGCCTGACCCTGTTTCTTTCTTTGGTGATGAGATTGCTATTGCTATTGCAGTAGGAGGTTCTAATTCTTCATGACAGAAGAAAGGCTGTTGGTTTCTTGTATCCTGATTTGTCAATGAGTAAGCTCTCACCAAGGGATAACCCCAACAGATGTCTCATACCCTTTAGTCATACAGAGACATCTACCACCCTTAAACCAGTCTAGGAGAAAGGGAGAAAGCCAATCATTACTTCAAGCCTTTCGGTTACCTGAATCACTTGAAAAAGATTTTGAGACTGAAACACAATCAGGGGTCTGCCAGCATATCAAGAAGGACTGCTATTGAATAGTCAACCAACTGATGTTACAGGCTGTTTTGTACAAATCAATTTATACCCTTAACTTTGCATATTTCTAAAGAATGGGCTTCATGAGTATAAAGCAAAAGCAGAAGTGAGGAGAAACAACCTACAGGCCCAGCAAGGTGAAGGTAAGAGTATCCTCCCAGAACAGCTTTTTTTTTCTTTTTTTAATGCAGCTTGTATTTTGGCATAAACTGAGAAATGATTAATTGGCAATTTGATTCATTTTGGTACCATAAAAGAAATAATTTACCATTAACTCCCTGATGCTCTAAAGGAGTTAATTTTTATCACATGGATGAACACTTATTCCCTGAGAGTATCTTACTCACTCTGCTTGATCATGGAGAAAGAGACTCAATTCAAGGAAATATTGAACCATTTGGAAAGAACATTAGACTGAATTAAGCACTCTCTGTGCTCACCCATGTGATGTAAATTAGCTCATTGCATTCTGCTCTTCTGTTTGCCAAGAAACACAAGAAATAGGAATATGCACTACCAATCTAATTACATAGTTAGCCAATAATATTTATTAAGCACCTACTGTTTGCACAGAACTATACATGGAATTGTGATAGTCACAGTGGAAACAGACAATACCTATGCATGGACAAGTGAAAAAAAAAATAACCAAATTCTGACTTACTCAGAATGTCTGCAAAATTAAATCAAGCAAAACTTTCTATGCACTGATTTCACTGCCAATCTAGTAGACAGGGCATACACTAGGGAAAGAAGCAAATAAACACCTCATAATCAATTGTAAATAGCATAGTAATTTTTAAAGGTATATTTGACACCTTAAGCATCTTGGCTTACTGTATCCCAGTCTAAATACTACGCAATTTTTAAACTTACTTTATAGTTATAATTTGCATACATAATTTAACATGTTTACCATTTGAAAATTTTAAAGTAGTACTTCAATATTGAGATTTAGCAATATTTTATTTTACCTATTAAAAGAAGGGATAATTTTAAATATATTTTTAAATAAATAATAAGAAATTTATACACAAATAATACTATTTTCTTTTCTTTAGATAAATGCCTTAGATCCTATATTGTAGGTAGCCTTCAATGTATTTTAATTATAATACTATCATTTTACCAATAATTTTATAAAAATAGTCAAATATTATTTGTATACTATATGGAGAGAATACAATTTCCTTTCATCAAATCAACTAACTTAAATTTAAATAATAATACTCTTAAAGAAACAAGAGGTGGCAAATTCAATATAAATGAAAATTTTGTTTATTTTTCAGGTTAAATCAATATAACAAAGTTAGTTTAATATGACATTCCCCAATGCTATCTGCTTGCTGAGTGTGTACATTGTACCATTGCTTGATGCCATTTAGATATTCCTGGAGATTGGCACAGGACCCATTTACATTCTACAGAGTAAAGCACTGAGAAAGAATTTATGGAGATTGAAATGTGAGCTAAATTGAGAGCATAATTCCAAGCAGATGATTTCAGTTAATTAAAACTAGTAGTACAGGTTCCATATAAATGGGTGCTTGTAATTTCCAGAATATATGAGGACATCTACCGAACTACACATTTTATCACAGTCTAATAAGCTGTGATAAAATGCTTTAACTACTCTGACAATTTTTGGAAAGAACTGTGTTTATCAGACTTATATTCAGTCAACTCTGAAATACTAAAAGAGAGCCCCAATTTGGTTCATCTTTGTCCTTACTTCACTTTCTCCTCCTTTCTTCCTACACTAAGCACATTATATTCTCCATCAGAGGAATAAGAGGGAATAGGTTAATTTCCTTTAATGTTTTCGGTGAACTTGTTTTGATGAGTGGGAGCTAGGCAAGCATTAAGCCTGAGACCAAGGTAAAAAATACGCCCATGCTTCATGCTTAGACATACAAGAAGAAAGTAACTGTCAACCTCCAGTTATCTGTGGATAATAAGAACACCACCCAATCAAATTGATGAATATTTTATCATAGTTTTCTTTTCCTTTATCCTCATCTGTCTGGTTGACTATATGAAGAAACAGAACCAGTAAGATCATCCATTTCATAGGCTGAAACATCTGATGAGTAGTAACCAAATTCTTCCAGACTGAACAATTTCTGTCATGCTGTAATATGAAGCTTATAGTAGTGCCTCTTTATTTACTGCATATAAATGACCATATAGCCAGTACTTAGTAAAATTTATTAAAAGATTGTAATTAAAATGTTAATAACAATTTAAATATTATTTTGATAAATAACCTTTATTAAGCTGAGTACTACATATAATAACATATTTAAGATCTTATTTAATTCTTGTAACAATATTATAAAACTTAACATAATAAATTACATTGATTAAGCTCTTATATTTTTCCTATATCTGTGCTGTTTTTTCTTAACATTAACTTTTAAATTTTCCAATAAACTAACATTCAGTATTTAATTAAGTATTCTTTGCCTCATTGTTATTCATATATTCATTTTTTTTTGCATTGTGGGGGTCTGAACCCAGTACCTCAGACATGCTGGACAAGCACCCAACCATTAAGCTAAGTCGCAGACCTCAGTTCATCTTTAGTTAATGGGGACCCTGAAACTTAGTAAGTTTATTTCCATGCTAGCTGCTAGAATTTGGACCATATCCATTGACCACCAAGTTAGACAATTCATACATTAGCACATACAATATCCATACTCTTGAAGTAGTTGTCAAACTGTTGCAAAATCTATTCCCCTTTCTGAAATAATCAAAGTAGTGATATCTGCAGTTCATCTCCCAAAGTGTCTAGCTTTTGATCTCAAGTAGGATAATCTAGTGTCTGGGCATCTTTGTTCATTATGAAGATGACCATAGCTGAACATAAGTTATGAAATGCTGATGGAACATGACTATAGTCAGTTTCTAATTTGAGTAACTTGTTCAGTGGAGGAACCCGGGGGGCATCATTCTTTATCTGAATAAACATAATATTCAGTCATGTTCCCAATTTGTAGTCAGGTTTGCTTTGCTGTTCTTATTATCCCTTTACCTCATTTCTTTTATTATGGTATACCTGTAGTCATGAATTAACAATCTTCCTCAAGATTGCAATATTAAACTATTAGGGAGAGGACCAGTATTTGTGAACATTAATTACTCCCTGATTTTATTGATGATTCGTAGCTTAGTAGAATTGGGAAAAAATGGAATGTTTGCTTACAAATTTCTCTTGGAAGCAGCCTACTAACTTTCTGACAACCCTTCCCTACACTTTTACAAACATGAAAGAATAGGTTATCTTTTATAACAAATCTATTATGGTAAAGTTTTTATGAACAAGAATTCTTTACTCAGAAATCTTTTTCATGAATCTTGACTCTTAAAACTTAAATAACTCTACCATCAGCTTTTTTGTTTGTAAAATAGAAGAAATATTACTTATGGGATTACTGTGGTGATTGAAGGAGAGTATTAACTAAATTATAACTATTTAAATCACAACTATTATCATTATTATTATTTAGAAATCAGCTTTCTTATCAGATACCATTGATAAGTCAGGGTTAAAAGATATACTAGCAAGAAACTCAAAACTTCAGTCCTTATTGCCCTGTGGAATTGAATTATGCCAATATAAGTGAATTTTGAATGGAACCATCCTGATTTGTTCTGCAAATGAGAGAGAAACCCCTGGTCAACACTTTGATTGAAGCATCCTAACACCCTTAAACAGTGTTTAGTTAAGCCAAACATGGACTTATGACTTAGAAAATGAGAGAATAAATGTGTGATCCTATAGACAATTGAGTTTGTCACACAGCACTAGATAGTTAATTAGAGGCAATTGAGAAATAAAAGTGATTATAAAATTTCTAGTTATGAGTGTCTTTGTTTATAACTTTGTTTAGATAATGAGATGGTGTTTGCTATTTGAGTCAATGGTCTGGGTAATAAACAAGGTCCACTTGATTAGACAGTAGGGAAAAAGTAGGATTGATATTTTACAGTGTAATTTCAACATTTAACAGGCCTCAAATGTCATTCAGTGGGCTAAAGTGAAAAAAATGTTTAAGAAGAGATAAAAACATTATTTTAAAAATTACTTTTTTCACTGAAGAGGTAAAGGAAAATTAATAGACAATCCGAGGAAACAGAGTTATAAGTAGATACTTTCATGGTTTGAAAAGTAAAGGGAAATAGATAACTTCATAGGAAATTCAAAAAGGAAGAAAGAATTTGATTATATTTTTAAATGGAGAGAAAGAAATCTATGTAAAGACATAGAATTATAGTAAAGCAAAGGAAGAGGTGGGTATCTTTCTATGTCTGAAAAATGGGATTAAACAATACTTTGATCTAATATATATCAAGGAAGCTAAGGTACTGAAATGAAATTAAATATGAAACTATAAACATAGTTTGAACACATAGTTAACATTTAATAAGTATCAACTGATACTAAATTTTGGTTATTAAAGATACCAAGACAGAATCAGTGGAACAAGGCTCAAAAGTCACATAAATGAAAGATAAAATTCTTCTTAACTAATTCAACAGTTACAACACTAATCTAATACCAAAATCAGACAAAACAAAAGCATTACAGAAAATACAGTCTACAGTCCAATACTTCAAATTCTCAACACAATATTAGCAAATCAAAGTGCACAATGTATAAAAAGAGCTATACACCATAACCAAGTGGAATTTATGCCAAGTATCCAAGGCTAATTCAACCCTCCAAAGTCAATTGTTGTAATCTATTATATCAATAGGCAAAAGAAGAACAAAATCACATGATCCTATCAATACATGCAGAAAAAAGATTTGACAAAATCTAAAACCAAAAGATAAGCAAATAAACAAAAAAAAAACACTCATTAAATTAAGAATAAGAATAAAGGGGAACTTCCTCAACTTGGTAAAGAATACCAACAGAAAACTATAGCTAATATGATAATGGGCAGAAAATTTGAAGCTTTTCTACTGGGAAAAAAATAATAAAAAGGAAAGGGTCTCTAAGCACTATTTGTGATATTGTGTTGGAAGCCATAGCTAATGCAAAAAGAGAAGAAAAGACATAAATATTGAGAGTTAAGAAATAAATGTCATTTGCAAATCACATTTTTGCCTATGAAGGATATTTTAAAGAACAAAAAATCTTCTGAAACTAATAAGTGCTTATAGCAAGTTTGCAGCATACAAGGTTAATAAATAAATGTTAATCACTTCCCTATACTCCTGCAATGAATAAGTATAATTTGAAATTAAAAACAAAATACTATTTACATTAATACTCAAGAAAATGAGAAAAGTATTTAGCAAATTATTTGAAAGATCTATATGTGAGGAAACTCTCAAAATGATGAAAGATAAAAAAAATAATTTTTAAAAAATGACATATATTTCATGTTCATGAATAAGAACATTTGATAAAACCAATATATTTTAACTTAATATTTTTAACTTGATTGATAGGATTAATGCAATTAAGAAAGCTCTTTTGTGGACAGCAGGAAACTGATTTCAAAGTTAACATGAAGAAAAAAAAAAGATAAAGAATATTCAACCTAAACGTGAAGGAGAAGAATACAGTTAAAGGATGTATACCACCAGATTTCAAGATCGTGGATAAAGCTGCAGTAATCAAGACATCATTGTACTGGAAAAATAGACAAAGTTTAATGGGTAAAAACAGATCTCAGATATATATGTACAAGCATTTAGTCAACTAATCTTTTAGAAAAGAGAAAAGGCAATACAGTAAATCAAATATAGTTTTTTTCAATAAATGGTGCTACAACACACCATAAATCTTATTATACACATAGAACTTACATATTTCACAACGATTAACCAAAAATTAATCATAGATTTTACTGTAAAGCACAAAGCTAAAATATCTTTAAAGATGACAGAAAAACCTAAAAATCTTGAGTATAGCAAAGACCTTTAAGAACTGACTCCAAAAACATGATTCATGTAAGACAAAGCTGATATGCTGGTCTTCCTTAAATTAAAAGTTCTTGTCTATAAAAAACAATGTGATTAGAATAATAATAGAACCACAAATTGGAAGAAATCATTTTCAAAAGGACTGCTTTCCAAAATACACAAAGAACTAAAATTGAACAAAAAAATAAGCCAGTTAAAAGCTGGTCCAAACCCCTAAACAGACACCTTACCAAAGAAGAAGTAGGGATGCTAAATATACATACAGAAAGATGTTTCCCAACATATGTCATTTTGGAAAGGCAAAATAAAGCAACTATGAAATGCTATTGCATGCTTATTGGTGTCCAATATTCAAACCATTACTGCTACTAAATACCAACAAAATGCTGTTGCCACATCAGTAGACAGTCGGCCAGTTTCTTCCAAAATCAGGCATAGTCTTACCATAATGTTCAATAATCATATTCTTTAGTATATACTAAAAGGTTTTCAATACAAAAGGTATTGAAAACAGATGTTTATAGCAACTTTATTCGTAATTGCCAAAACTTGAAAATAATCAAGATGCCCTTCTTCTGAATGGATGGATAAGCTAGGTTACATCTGGATAATGGGATATTGCTTAGCACTAAAAATAAATGAGTTTTCAAGAATAAAGCAATGTAGAAGAAACTTAAATGGTTATAACCAATAAAGTGACCACTCTAAAACGGTTACATATAGTAGGATTCCAAGTATATAACATTCTGAAAAGGTAAAATTATGGAGATGGTCAAATCAGTGGTCTCAGAGGCTAAAGGAGAAGGAAGGATGAACAGGTAGAACAGAGAATGTTTAGGGCAGTTAAACTACCGATACTATAAGGGTAGGTTCAGGTTAGAATAAATTTGTACTATAGAAGGCACAACCCTTAACCCTAACACCAAGCCCTAATGTAAAGTATGAACTTTGTATGATAATGATGTGTCACTGCATTCATCAATTGTAACCTACATCCTTCCCATTTGGTAGGGAGTGTTGATAATGGCGGAGGACATATTAAAGAAATCTCTTCACCCACTGTTCAGATTTGTTGTGAATTAACTGCTGTAAAAATAAAGATTTTTTTTTTTTAAAGATCACGAGTATTCTTTTTTTCAATGACAAGGGAAAAGTGCCGGTTGATTGAAGAACCCACCGTTAGATTGGGAATCCTGGGTAACTTGGACCTAAGCTACTTGGGGGAAATTTTTTCTATTGTTGAAAGCGCTCTGATTCCTGAGCCATGAAGGCATACATTGGGTGCCATAGACCAAGAGCTCAGATCATGTTCACTGCTTTCTCTCACTCTTCCATTGTTCAGCAAGCATTTTGTGTTTCACCTTAAATGTCTCAAATATCTTTTCTTTATTAAGGAAAAGCATAAAAGCATCAGGTTTTTTGAGTAGATTGGTGAATTTAGGATAAGTTTTGTTTTATTTTGAAATGTATTTAGAATTGCCTTAAATCCAGAGATACATTTCTCATTTTCATAAATAGTTCTTAGCTTGTATCTGAGTAATATAAATCTTCCCATCTTAAATTTTGAATCTTCCGTTGTGTTAGCAACCTTTCATACACATCATGGCTGGAGTGTTACTACCCTATTGAACTCTAGGTGGGTTAATGTGCTTTTCCCATCACGTTACCTTCACACTCGGCTCCAATTTACAAATCTCGCCAGTGTAGGCAATTTTGCTATCTTTTCACAAGATGACAGAATTCTTGGTTCAATGATGAAGTGTGAAAACTTGCCACTAAAATAATAAATGTGATGCATGGTATTAAAGGCTTTCTTTTTCAAATCACTAATCTAGTTTTTGAGTTGTTGGAAAGATTTTGAAGGAAATGAACAGTTTTGTGCATTCCCCAAATTCTCAACTACATTTAAGAAAGGAAAATTGAGGAACATAACTGGATTGGATTTATGTTTACTTATTAATATGTATCACATTAAAATTACTAACTGAATATTGATTACTATTATTATTACAATAGATAACTATAGAAAATCATCTAGAGAATATATAATGGACTAATATTTAAATACTAGTAAAGTACTATATTACATGGTAATTGTATTATATTTTAATTTTTATTACTGCATACTTTTTCATAACAATTTATAGAACAGTAAATACTACTATTGTTATTTAAGCCTTGACATTATTTCTTGACCTTAAAAAAACTATGTCTATAAAATGTTCTATTTTTTAATTCTGTAAAAGATGAAGGGAGAGTGTCAGGGAAATGTTGGTCAAAGAATTTATAATATTAGTTAAGAGAGAAAAGTTCAAGAGATCTATTATACAACACAAAAACCATAATTAATAACAATATAACAATATATTCTTGAAAAGTGCTGAGAATAATTTGAATGTTATCACCACAAAGAAATGATAAGTATAAAATATAAAGTATATGCTATTAGTTCCACTCAGTCTTTACTCAATGTATAAATATTTCAGAATGATCATCATGTTGTACATAATAAATACATGCTATTTTTGTCAGTTATAAAATGGAGAAAAAATAAGTTTATTTTGAATGGATGTATATGAGATGAACAGAGGCAGATAAGCCATAATGTTAAGGAAGCTTAAACTTCAGGGATCCTCATTTACCTGGCCTGTGAGTATTATAATTATTTCCAGAATGTTCAAGGTGGGGAACAGAAATGAAATTGCAATCAAAGTACATTGCTATGAAGACATTTATGATTCATTTTCTACAAAAACCTTTGAATGAAAAAGGAATTGGAGTCAGTAAGACTCCAGTAGTTTGATTTCTTTTCTGAAAATTAAATAGATACACACTTCCTACTTATGTATTTGCATTCCTTTTCTTTAAGGGGAAGCAATAAGCACTCTGCAACTTTCCAGCACACCTGATGCTTGCTTTTGAGGTCAGCGTAGTGGATGGAAGGGCACAGGGAGTGCCTGTGTTTTGAGAAGCGTGGAGTTCTACAGGCGCAAACCTAGGCTGATTGTAGGCAGGTAGAAATGTTTCCATACAAGCACTGAACTTAATGTGGTTCAATTTTTACCATAGATTGTTGTAGTCTATTGAAACCATTAGTAACTAGAATTTTAAATTTAGGGGTTGGTTAGTCTGAGGTATCATTGGGGGGGTGACAGGCATAGGAAAGGAAGGAGAGAGATGAGAGGATGGAATGGGAAATGAGGAAGGAAAAAAGAAGAGGAATGAAGGAGAAGAAATGGAAAAAAGCAGATAAGAGAATGAAGGAGGTAGACAGTTAGGAAGAAATTGTGGGGAGGGGTAGGAAAGAGTAGGTTACTCTTTGTCCTCCCTGGCTGTAGTGTAAGTTTTAGGTTCCGTTTTTTAGTAGGAATTGCTTTTGAAAATCCTCCATGCTCTACCTTTCCCAAAACTGCTTAGTACTCTAATATTTGCTATATTCCAGAGTGCTTGTGATTTTTTTGATAGTTTTTATTCCCTGTTAAGCTGAACTCTCACTTGATGAACTTGACCTGTCTCATTTGCACAGAACATGGGCACTTGAATGAACCAAATCACTCCAATGACACTTACTTCCTCATAAAGTGTATCTATACTTTGAAAAGAGGTGTCTATGTTTTAGTTGGATCTCTACTTGAAGAAATCTCAGAGTACACACCTGGGTAAAGTGGGCATAGTCAGGCATTGTGGTAGTAGTGCTGGTAACTGTGAAGGACAACAGCAGAGACACAGGGGCGGATGGAGCACCCAGGCAGGCCAGGGCTGCAGACAGATTGTGCCCGGTCAACTTGCTGAAATACTCTTTCCAGAGCTTTTTAGCTATGTCTTCTAAGTACTCAAAATTACTTAAGACTGCAAAGTTGAAAGTCATAAATATTTTTCTGTTAAGATTGTGTAATTCAGGAATTTCAAACATATACCTCAGTGAGTTTCAAGGGAATCTGTTCATACAGGGCTTCTTTTCCTGCTTCCCAACCCACGTGCATGGAAAGTCCTAACACTATACCCATGGACATACCCATTAGTTTTGTCTACAAAAACAGAGTGCAACAAATGAAATTTAAAAACTAAGCTTTAGTTCAATTCTTTTGGCCAAAACTGCAGACTTTAGAAAACCCCATTGCTGGTTTCTTCCAACAGTATTAGCTTTGCATCAGTAAGGAAGGGATCCTTTTGAAGTTGTTGCCACAAACAAAGGGGACAGTTGTTGAATCTGCATGAGTTTCTGGTTCCTATGTCTGTTGCCAGTAACTATGATAATATCATAACTTTCCTTAAAGACTTTTCTCAAAAGATGATTTTTTCTTTTATTACTAAATTTGAAAATTTGACATTTAAACATCATCTCATCTTTCAGTCATTTTTTTTTTCAAATTGTGCTTGTGCATTGCCAAACAGTATTACACCATTCAATCTGAGATGCTTTCCTTACAAGAAGAAGATCCTGGCAATACATTGCAGCAGTGTTATATCTCTTTGTTCATACAGTTAAACTTCAGCAAACTGAATTTACCTCACTTTCCATTCCCTTATATAAGTTGTCATCAGATTAGAGACAAAGTGAAAATACGTAGTTCATTTAATGAAATTAACTCTAATAGGAGCTCTCTTTAATTATCTAAGAGCAAAGAGAGATTGGTGCTGGGAAAATGATGGAAGCACTTTAATCCAGTGCTAACCTGCTTGCTGTAGTTTTCTTTGTGTGCATATTAATTGTAGAGGGGAAATTTTATGTATCATTTAGATGGATCCTTTATAATTCAAGCCTTCTTTACGTGCAGTATAAAATGTATGTTTAGTTTTTCCAGTAACACTTGGGGAAATGCCTTGTAAATGGGGTGTATAAATTTGCTTAATTAATCAAACAAAAAGGAAAAGCTTTTAGAGAGCAAAATCATGACGAGAACTTTAAAAAGGGGGAAATTAAAAAGATAAAGCTTATTACTTCCTAGTAATTTCAATTTATGCTGTAAATAAAATAGGCTTAAAAGCAAAGTCAGGGAAAATATGCCTCTACAGCAGGTTCCCTCGCAGAATTGGCTGTGGCCCAAGAGTACCAATGGGCTCTGAGTCCGTATTGTTTTTTGACTGCCCATGAACTACTGAATTTACTAAGTGGTTTATTTGGGGCAAAGGCATTCCCTAGGTAAGTTACCTACACTCCACATATGATCTTGCTAGGTACAAGAGTTGAATTCTGATGAATAAGGTCTTCATGTTGGTCTTGGACACTATTCTATGCTATCAATGAAACCAACTATAAAAGTCATAGTGACTTGGGGGTTATTGGAAATTGTATTTACTAACATATGCTTTGAATGTTTTTCCTCTCCTTCCAAGAAATTTGGACAAACTCTTAGAGAAACAAAAATGAATTTAAATCCTCAAACTACTGAGAACAGGCCAAGTTCAAACTCTAGTTCTGGTGGCTTATAATGATGATCTGACTTCTTGTCTTCAAAATGTGGTCTGTGGGCAACAACATATGCCTTACTGGTGGCCTTTTTACAAATGCAGAAGTATGGGCCTCAGCCCAGAACTATTGAGTCAGAATCTACACTTTAATAGGATCCCAGGTTTGAGAGCACTGCTCTTGCTAATGTGGGCGTGCCAAGACAGCAAGTTCTCCTTTTTATTCCTAGGGGGTTCATGTTTATATCTGTACTTGGCACTATATATTGACTTATAATTTTATAGCAGCATATGTGTCACTTTTTCATATTTTCTCAGATATATTTCTTTTCTTCTAATGGTATATGATAATTTCAGATAATTCAAAAGAGGCAGATGAGTAAAGAAGTTATTCAAGCCACAGAATTAAGAAATTCTATACTAAGTAGTTCTCAATTTGGATAAAGCATAAGCTAAAATACTATCCAAGTTCCAAGATATAATTTTAAATGGTGGGGCAGATTCTCTGCATAGAGTCTAATGAAGCTAAAATCCAGTATTAACCAAGCTGGACTCTCATCTGGAGAAGCTGGGGAGGATTCATTTGGGATGTTATTAGCATTGAGTATCTTTTATAAGAGAGAGAGAAAGGAAAAAAGGGAAAGAGAATGCCATCAAAATAAAGGGAAAATCACTAGAGTAGATGAAGGGGTCTGAAGGGGAGGAAAGAGAGACAGGATATGGAAGACCAGTGAAATGAATCTGATTGAACTTTTTATGTACATCATGAATATACCACAATGAATCTCAACGTCAAGTACATCCACTAGACACTAATTTTTTAAAAAAACTATAAAAATGCAGAGAAACTATTAATGCAGAAATATCAGTGGAGTAGTGGGGGAGGAAGAGGAGGAGGATGAGGTAGTATAGATTAGTGCTAGTAGGGATTAGTGCTAGGGACTGAATTAGAGCAAATTATATTCCATTTTTTGTGATATCAAAATGTATCATAATGATATATACAAATAAAAAGAATCAATTAAAAAATAACATGCTCTTGTTTGCTGGTCATCTGTCAGCCAAACATTGCTTTCAGCTTCTAGAAGTTGTGCTCTGGTTCTGTTCTCATGGTCCCTCCATACGTCACAGTCAGCCACAGGTAAGCCGTCTTTCCCATGCTTCTATTCCCTCTGATTTACACTTTTGTTGATAGCTGGTGAAATGACCTACTTTTTAAAGGGCTCGTGTGCTAATCATAGAAATGATGTCATCTTAGTCAATGGCTCTCACACTCAGAGGGAAAAAAATTTTACAAGGGCAAGAGATACTGATGGTCAACTTAATATTCTGCCATCACACCTTGCTTTCCACATTTTATTTTGTTTATCCAAATTTCTATAATGATGAATGCTTTTTCAAATCAAAAAATAGTTTGTAGAATTGGTTTAAATTCTCTTATAATGTACGTTAATGTAATTCAAAATTAGAGCTAAAATTTACACTGTGAGCTAAAAACTTGCTATTTTTTTCTTATTTAAAAAGAAATTTAAATAAGATTAGAATGTTCTAGATGTTCTCTTTATTGTAAGTGCTCACTTCCACTCAAAATAGTCCATACATTTTTACATAATTAAAATCCTCCTGTCTTTAGTTTAATTTATATCCTATAAACAAGCCATTTTGTATACTTAGCTCTAAGACCCAAAAGTTATATCCTGTCAGCTGCCTGCACCCAATCCCCTATAATTCAAAAGCAATTCAGTAAACTACTGTTAGGTTGACATGACAAATCCTGAGAGAGCAGGCTTTCTATTCTCACATTTAGGAAGTTAAAATGCTGTTTATGGGGAGGGGGCTGTGGAAAGAGAAAGAGCTGCTATTCCTGTCAAGTTATTGAGCGTTTCATCTGATTGTTGTAGTCACAGGCAAAATAGCTGGAGGCTAGACAGGTAATATTGCTCTTTTAAAAACAGATGGTGGAACTCACAAGAGATTTGAACAGAAGAGAAAACACAAACCTCAGCAGAGTAAAAGATTTCTATAAAATGAGCTCTCTTATATGTAATATTGGGTATAAAATATCCAAATGCAATCTTTGATTCTATATTATCTTTCCAAAGTTATATGGCATTTATCATTAAAATGTTTACCCTATGGTCATTTTTGCCAATGCCTGCTTTTTAATGTTAAATTTGGAAAATAAACATATCCATATAAGACTTTCACTGTTTTATCACACCTAAACAAAGATAACTATAGTTATTCTAGAGATATTTGATTTGTTGTATAAATTTTTATTCCATAATTGAGGATATTGATTGCCTGGAAAATTCAAATATATTTATTAGAATAAATCGCTACTTTGTTGATGTAACATTTAGCTTCTTAATAAAATATGTGATTAGAAAAGCAGAATTGGAGATTTTGGTCCTAATGCTTTCTAGGATTCCTATGGCTACATCATTGGGAGATACCAATTTTTTTTTCTGTTTACCTGCAGTAGATACTATGTGATGGGACCAGCAAAAATTACTAATATTATGTATCCTCTAACCAAATTTCTCATGGTAATATATTTCAAACAAAACATTTACTTTTAAAGTATTTCCCTTTGTTGCTAAAGATACTGCCATTGGTTAACTTCAAAATATTTTCCAGCCATATTCGGTGGCCTATCCCTGTAATCCCAGTAGCTCAGGAAGCGGAGGCAGAAGGATCAGAAGTTCAAAGCCAGCCTTAGCAATTTAGGGAGGCCCTAGGCAGCTTAGTGAGAACCTGTCTCAAAATAAAAAATGAAATAAAAAGGCTGGGAATGTGGCTCACTAGTTAAGCACCCCTCAGTTCAATCCCCTGCACAAATAAAAGAAATACCTAAAAATTCCAAGAATCAAGACAGGTGTTGAAACATCCCTAACCTCTGCTGAAATTTGCCTCATAAAAACTGCCTAGTTTTATGTTTTTAGACTAAAATAATGGAAAAGAGCCAAATAAATTCATCTTTATGAACAAAAAAGTAGTCATGATTTCACAGGCAGAGACTTTTTTCAAAATGACCTAATAAGCTCATCCTTATTGTTGTATTGTAATTTTATTTTTTATTAAACATTATTATCGTTTGATTAAACAAAACATGTTCTCAATTCAAAGGGTACCTTAAATATATAGAGAGAGTTCTACTAACATTTTACAGAATACTATTTTCTACTATAGACTCTCAGATTTAAGAAGACAGAAACCACATCTGTCTTATTCATACCCATAAGCAGCTGGAACACAGTGAAGCTTAGCACATAGTAGTAACCACTATATATTTATGTAATTAATTAAAAGTCATCTCAGAAAGCTGTGGAAATAAAGTATAATTAGGAGATGGCATCATTCTGAGCAATCTAAAGCTCAAAACACTTGCCAAGCAATTTGCCTTATTTCCCTGCTTTTAGATAGGGCTGTATTTGGAGATGGGTGTGTATAGCAACAGCAGAGCACTAGTCAAGCAAGTGTAGAGCCCTGTGTTCAATTCCTACCACTACAGGGACAAGCGGGGGTGGGGGAGAGAAAGGATAGGCATGAGAGTGCACATCTGTCATCCTAGCTAATCAGAAAACTGAGACAGGGGGATTACAATTACAACTTTGAGACCAGCCTGGGCAATTTAGTGAGCCTCTTTCTCAAATGACAAAATACCAATAATAATGAAAAGAGTTGGAGATGCATAGTTAATGATCAGTGGTAGAGCACTTGTCTAGCATCCAAGGCTCTGGGTTCAAATCCCAGTACCTCCCCATTCCCTAAACTAACAGGGACGGTCATATTCAAAAATCTGGTAAAAGAAAAAAATGATGTTTAAAAATACCAACTGACTTTATTTAGATGAAATAAGGCTGATGGTTTATTTAGTGAATGAGGTAATCACAATCCTATTATGTAACAGTGAAAGTAAGCACTATATTTGAATCAACTGTTTCTGTAAATGTAGGTCAGCTATTTCAATCTTCATATTGCTTCCTCCATGTATCAAAGTTTAACAGCGTATCTTATACAGACTGTGTTTCTTCACTACTATTAGTAGCATTCTTTCCAGAAAAAGAAAAGGGAAAGACATCCCATAATAAGTCTATACTATAGTTTGGATCCTGAGAGTCCCCAAAAGGCCTATATGGTAAATGCTGTTCACCCATCTATTTGGGTTATTAAGAATGTGTCCTTGAGGGGCTGGAGCCGTGACTTAGCAGTCACAATGCTTGCCTGGCATGCATGAGTAGGTGAGTTCAAACCCAAGCACCACGGAGAGTACACAACGAAGTCTCCAAGCACTGAAAGCCACATATAAAACTTAATAAAATTGATTCACTCTTTCTGTCTCTCTCTCTCATTGTCCCTCTCTCTTTAAATAAAAAAGAGAAGAATATGTACTTGAAGGGGATATTCTAATTCTTCCTCTCAGTCTTTGGCCTTCCAGATGTCATAAGCTGAACAGACCTCCTCTGCCAGGCACTCACACCAGGATACACTGTGATGCTATAAGCCCAAAATGATGGTGCAAAGTGATTATGGGCTCAAACCATTGGCCAAAATAAATATTTCCTTATTATAAGTTGCTTATATCAGAGATTTTGATACAGTTAGTTAAAGTTAACTAACACAATCAACATATAAACTTTAAATTTTAGGAATAAAACTGTTAAGAAAGGCCTTTGAGAAACAATTTATTCAAATGCAAAAAGGTCATAAAATGTTATCCAAATACATGGTAAGACCATGCACAATCAATGATATGAAGAGGTTGTATGCAATATATATGTCAGCAACGATAATGTATCTCCTCCGATACAATTGGAATCTCAAAAGTGATTTGGAGAGAGAGATGCATTCTGTTATATTGTTTTATATATGTCCTATTTTAAATAACATATGCTACCTAAGATCAACTAAAAATTTTTGGGAAAAAAACCAATGGAAGAAATCCTGTACATCATACCACACAATTGAAATCAAATAAATAGGATATTTATATGTCATTTTTTACTATAAAACTAGTACAACTTGTTTTGATATATAGATACATAATGGGATGAATAAATCAAGATAAGTAACATATCCACTTCACATGCTTAAGATATTTGTGATAAGAACATTTAAAATATACATTCATAGCAGTTTTCAAGTATATAGTGCATTATCATTAAGTAAATTTATAACTCTAAAAGTGATTACTCCTATTTAACTTAAATTTTGTCTTTTCACGAGCATCTCTCCATCTTCCACACACCTACCTACCATTCTACTCACTTTTTCTTCTTCTTTTTCATTTTCCTTTTAAAATTTTTGGCACCAGGAATTGAACCCAGGGGCTCTTCACCAATGAACCACATCCCCAGACCTTATTTTTGATTTTGAGACAGGATCCTGCTAGGTTGCTTAGGGTCTCACCAAGTTACTGAGGCTGGCTTTGAACTTGCAATGCTCCTGCCTCAGCCTCCCCAGCTACTAGGCTTGCACCATCACATTGGTTCTACTCATTATTTCTATCAGTTCAACTTCTTTAGATTCCACATATAAGTGAGGTCATGGAGTACTTTTCCCTTTGTCCCTAGTGTATTTCACTTAGCATAATGTCCTCTAGGTTCATCTTCTTACTGAATAGATATTCCTTTTCCCATTGTGTATTCCTGTCACCATTGTCAAAGATCAGCAGACATCATATTTATTTCAGGGATCTCTACTTTGTACCACTGGTGTATGTGTTTATTTTTGCATCAATAGTATGCCTTTTTATTATTATAACTTTTAGTAGTGATATGGTAAATGTGATGACTCCAGCTTTGTTCTTTTTTGCTTAAAATTGCTTTGGTTATTTAAGGTCAAATAAACAAGATTTTGAACTAGGTAAAAGAACTGGTACTAACACAAGATGGCCATCCACCTAAAATAATGAAAAATTGAGTATCTTCCTTACAATGTATGTATTAATTTCTTAATGTCAAGAAAACTTAAAATTTTTATTATTGCCCTTGAATTGACTTCATTGTTAAGTACAATACAGTATTTATTGTATTGCTTAACACACTATTTCCTTCACATATATATGGTAAATATTTTAAGGTATAAAAATTGAAAATAATGTCTCTTCTAATAACTTAATTTGTATCAAATTAAGTAGTAATAAAATAGTAGTAATAAAATAGCAACAATAATAATGTAACTATTAGTATTAATTTACCAGGTACAATTATAATAACTCTAAGTACTACTTCATTAATTTCTCTTGGTCATTCCAGGGTGTAGATTCTGAAAATCTCTGCTTCACAGAAGAGGGAATTTGGGTGGATCTGGAGCTGTGAAGGAATGTGCCCAAGGTCACCTATTTGAGTAAATGGAGACAGAGCTTGAATGCAGACTTTCTGACTCCAGAAGCTCCTTTCACATTCTAAAATGTGGGTATATGAATATTCATATTCACTTGTTCACTTATTATGTCACTGATATAGTTAGACATAACCTGAAATTAATATGCATGAAAAAAGTAAAAGAGATGATGATACAATAAACTTGATAAAGTGAAAATTTAGGAAGAAGATACTGACTAAAGCTTTTGCAAGAAAGTTTTCTTTAAAACGAATTATTGTTCTTTAGAAAACCTTTTTTTAATGCATTGGCATAATTTCCTTTGAGTATGATTGAAAAGAAAACATTTTTATCACTGAGAGTTATTTAAATATTATGGTTAAATGCTACTGCTTCATAGAGGGAAACAATAAACATTCTGCACTCAAATTTTAAGAAAAATTTTAAGAAAAAGAGACAATATAACTAAAACGGCATATAACTGGAGCTGACTTTGAGAAGATGGTTGGCAAACAACAAAACAATAACAGATGAATATATTCTTCTCACACTGATTTAAAATATCAAATATGTAATACAAATAGCATAATGGGAACATCTCGAGTGTTTTGTAATAATTAACTAAAACATTTACCAGATTACAATATAATGTATGATTTTACTGGAATTGAGATTAAATGCTCCTACACTCCTGTGAAAAACTGGTGTTTTGTAGTCTCCATCAGAACCGGTGTAAAACCCATTTGATTGATTGACATCAATTTGCTCACTTCTATGCTTCCTCAAAACATTACATGAATTCAGCAGTTGACTTTGTTCTGACTAGCATAGCTTTCTCTTCCTGGTCTGCACAATAAATGCAGCTCCCTTCTCCCTGTTGAGTTTCATGAGCTGTGACAGAGTCATCCAACTAAAGACTCTAGATATCGTTTTTTCAGTAATTGACAAGTATTATAGATATGAGGGTCCTACTACATATAAATGATATTTTCCATCTCTTTCAAATTTGAATTTGTTTAAAAACTTAGCAGAGTGGAAATATAGTGATTAAGAAAGAAAGAAGACTCCAAAGTCAGACACATGTAGGTATTAACCTGGATCTATAATTTACTAGCTGGATGACAACAATGGATCTTGCAAACTGAAGTTTTCTCACACATAAAATGAAATTAATAACAAAATATTTTAAGATCAAATGAAATAGTTTATCTGAAACACAAAGCTTAGTCACAGAAACACTGCAATTGTTGCCTGATGATAGTGTATTGTTATTGTATTTCTGATTCACATCGTTTCAATTATAATCCAGATTCACCTATGATAACTTTTAAATGCACTCAGTTATAGCACAGTAAGGTTTTAGAAGAGATATAGGTAGTTTAAACCTTTTCTATTGCAAAAGTGTGATAATATCCTATCTTTATACACTTTTTTCCATGTAAGAAAATTATATGGTACTAAAGAATCACTGTTAAGAGTTGCAAACGTGCTGCAAAATCTCAAGATATCTAGAGACAAGTATTTTTTGTTAGTAATCAGTCATAGTTTTTAAATTAATTTTTTCTTGGGTTGACTAATTTACTATATGTACCATATATGACACATTAAACAGAGCTAGCAACTGTATAATAAAACACAAAGCATAATAAAACCATGGTGAAAACATTAACATTGGAAGATTCCATTTTTGGGAACTTTAGCTCATGTTATATTGCAAATACTTTTAAGTCCTCTAATTAGTATAAATGGAAATTACTGGAATATTCATTCCTGTTGGAATCCAAAACAAAACTGATCCACAATGTGATTAATAAAGAAACTGACATTCATTGGCTTAAAGAATGGTACAATATAGGTATAGGTAAATCAACACCAAAAATGTTTCAAAGATTGGCTTAAAATCTCAGTAAAACTGTAACTCAGAGTATGTATGCGTGTGTGTGTGTGTGTGTGTGTGTGTGTGTGTGTCCTGGTCTTGACGTATTCTTTTGTGTTCTGGGGCTCATTTTCTCTTTAACTGACTTATTTTTCTTCTGATGATGCTGTTTCCTCAGACAGATTTCAGATATATAGACCTTTTCTTTCTTTAATTTCAAATATATCTTCTACAACTAATAGAAGCAAAAGCAAGACATGTTGAAGCTGAGTGAAATGAATACAATGAGATTGTCAGAAAGCATTTGTCCAGGTGAAAATTACATAAGACAATGGACTGCGGGGCTCAGGAGGAGGCTGAGGGCAGGAGGGCATGTTTCCTATCACAAAGTAGGCATTCAGAAAAAGTCTTTGTTGAGTGACTGAGTACATGAATTAACATGAACTATGGGATCTGAAAAGCCTTGAATCAACAAGCCCTTGTGGATTTCCTCTTGGTTCCCTGCCAAGGCTCCTTGACACAGACCTTTCTTCTGTAGACGTGTTTTTGAATCATTCCTTTCCATTACCTCTTCTCCTTTCTATACCTATTAGTTTAAAACCCAGAGACATAGCATATTCACTTATATTCAGTCATCTGATTTTATGAGCCTCCTATCAAGGACACATAGAAATTCCTAAGGCTTTCTACCCTCAAGTAGTTTTCTACAAATCAAGGAATGATCTCACATGCTTCTGGTACTTCATGGAAAGTCAATAAGTAAGAGTGACTGGATAATCATATAAACATGGTACGTGAAATTACTTGAAAATATGTTCAAGAAAAATTTTTACATAGAATCCAAAAATTTTTTTTTCAAAATAGAGTGAACTACAGAATACCTCATTTAAATTACCTCTCAATTTGAGTGTTTGAGATTTTGTATATTTCCAGTATTTTTCACCAGGAAATTCAAAATGGTCCAAGAGAGTGAAGAAATTAAATACATAAGCTTTTCTTTCATAACTCTTTTTAAACTCTTTTTAAACTGAAATTAAAACATACACACAATATATGATGATATACATTTGGAGTAAAGGTGCATTGTATAGATTAGAGAGAGCCCCTAGGACTCATTCTACATCACCCCTAGGTTGATTCTTTATGGCTCTTCCATTTTAAATTTTGTTATTTTATTCCCATTACCTACGTGATTAATATTTTCACATAATATTATTTTATAAAATCCCTAATCTTTATATAAAATCTAAGTAATAACACTATTATTCAACCTCTGAATAAAAAGCTTAAATGGCAAGCTTGTAGTCTGAGATCTTTCACATAATTGTATATTTTCACAAAGACTAATGTTCTGTAAATATAATTTGAAGACTTAGTATCCTGACCTTTTGTGTTTATGGTGCATCTGATAATATAAAAATTTTTAAATTATAATCTTTGCATTGGTCTTTATTGAATCATACTAGAGAAACTATTTTTAGAACATTAGAGATTTCACCATACATGTTAACCCTTTAAGTAGCTTAATAGTCTCACTAAACATAACTATGTTAAAAATCACAAATATATTTACTTGTAATGAATCTGTGTTTAAATGATTTAGGACTATACATACAGATTTCTAAATTATTTTCCTTTCTTGTTCTTCTTTTCGTAACAGTATAAATTGAATGCAAATTAAATTCAAAATAGATCTAAGATGTAGAACTACTGGAGGTGAATATGTGTGTAAAATCCTAAGTAATTCAATTTTGACATAAATACAAAACACCTTGTCAAATAGGACAATGATTATAACTACAATTAAGCAAACCCTAAAGTTTTTGTAAATCAAATGAGCACTGTTATGTTTGATATCTTTGGAAAATTACCAACTCTAAATTCAAGGCTGTAAATAATGACTTGGTATATTAATAAAATGTTCTATATTTTTAACATTTTTAAAATTTTGCTGGAATATTTC
Organism: Aplodontia rufa; assembly: GCA_004027875.1. Lineage (NCBI taxonomy): Eukaryota > Metazoa > Chordata > Mammalia > Rodentia > Aplodontiidae > Aplodontia > Aplodontia rufa. The sequence continues at coordinate 37,046 of PVKS010010156.1, forward strand.
TCCATTTCAGAAAAATGCTGTTGATAAATTCAGGCAAAATTGTTTATTCTGAGATTCTATAGAACAGAGAGGAGATCAAATAAAGATTAGCAAGGGAAGGGGAGTATAAGTCTGAAGAATGGAACGAACAAGGGGAAAGAGTGTAGAAGGACTCATTGCTTTTCATTCTTAAATTAAAAAAAAATGCACCACTATAGACTTGAGAACAGTGGGGGAAAAGAATTCAACTCTTTTCTCTATCTTAAAAGTAGTTGATAACATCTTTAGATTTATTCTGTGGGGGAGAGTTGAGTCTGCTCTCAATCTAACACACTTCTAGTTGTACATTAATTAAATGAACTGTGGAATTTTTTTCTTACTTCAGAAATTACACTAGAATAAATGGAGTGCTAAAAGGATATTACCACATATTTTGTCATTTTACATTTAGCTCCTAAGAAGATTAACTATGCTCCTTTAGTTGCTCAGAATTAGAAAGCAGGTTCCAGTTAATACCTAATGGAGAAAAGAGGGAGAAGGGTTGAGGGTGAGTGAATAAGTGTGGTGAGTCACAGGGCTTAATAGAACAGAACACAGAATCATGATTTACACCTCTAATGGAAAGAAGAAGCACTAAAAAGAAAACCCACAGGGGACTGGAGCAGTGGCTTGATGGTAGAGTGTTTGCCTCACATGGGTGTGGACTTGGGTTTGATCCCCAGAACCACATACACCAACTAAGTGTCAGAAAAACAAAAACTAGATGAAAAAATCAATAAAATTGACTTTCTAAATAATAAACCAAACTGATGAAAAAATAAATAAAATGGACTCCTCTTTATTACATTGTAAAAAAAGAAACAACACACAAATACTATGTCAGAGGTTCAGTAACCTCTGACACCAAAGAGATACAGCAAACATCAACAGGAAAGTCAAAACCACCTTCTCCACTCCCCTTTCAAGTAAGATTTGGTATTCATAGAGAATCAGTATCTATATAAACATTATTTCCATGCATGTAGACAGCTTTATTTTCTTTGAATGTGCTACAAAGAATTGTACCGAAGTACATGGAGGTCATGACATGTAGTAGGGCAGTCCTACTGAAAGCTTATGGCTCTGAATATGCTCAAATATTTTTTCATCAGCATCTGAGCATATCTACACTATCCTTGTTCTCACTCTTTCATAATTTTATAGATCAGGACCTTGTATGATTTGTAATTGTGTATAAGGCAAGGGCAATTGGCAAGGTGGATAATAAAACACTGTTTTGCCTTCAGCATATGCTTTGATTAAACATAATGTCAAAATTTACATTGGTAATCAAATTTAAGCATGTATTTAAAGTTTGTCATGTGTCAAGCATCATGGTAAGCTCTGAGTAGGATGGGGAGATGCAGAATATTCATTTTCAGTGTTCACAAGTCATAATATAATTACAACAGCAACAGGTTTTATTTGGATAACATTTTTCATTACAAAAAGTCTTGCTCTGATCATAATGGTCAATTTAACTGGTGATCTCATCTTCATCCTTAGCGAAAGACTAAAATAATGCAGAAAAAGATATCATTAAATCAGTTGAAGAAACATTACACTTTTGAACTCAGATACAAATCTATACAGATATTTTATTTCTCCTGATTCTAAGAGGAAGAATATAATCATTTCTGTGCCTGCCTGAAATAGCTATATTTGAGAAGACTCTGAAATATTCTCCCAGAATTAAAATACAGGACTAGGAGGGTGATATCAGTGAACACTACCAAGATAACAAAGGCGAGATCTAAACTCAAGAAAATATGGAACCACTGGCCAGAGACATTGGACTCCAGATTCTTCAGCCTTTGAGGTCAAATTCCCAGGAGGGGCTCTCCAGGTATCTTCCAGGCCTTCATCCTGAGGCTGAGGCTGCATCATCTTTCCTTCTGGTTCCAAGAATTCCAGCTTCTTGGAGCAAAAAGCTACTGGTTTCCCTAGTTTCCCAATCTGCCAACAGTCATTTTTGGATTATCCAGTTTTTGATCATGTGAGTTAACCTTATAAATCTTCTCTTTTAATTATATATCTGTGTCTTTGGTTCTGTTCCTCTAGTGAACCCTGATTAATACAATTGGCTACACGATTTGTTGGACTTAGCAAAAAAAATTTAAAAAGCAGAGGTGGAGCATTGGTTCAGCAGTTATGGTGCTTGCCTGGCATGCCCGAGGACAGGAGTTCAAACCCTAGAACCACATACACAACGAGGTCTCAGAGCAAAGAAGACCACATGAAAAGCTAAATAAAAAATTGATTCTCTTTTTCTGTCTCATTTTCCCTCTCTCTTTAAAAAAAAAAAAACTTATAAAAAATGTAAAAAGCAAGGACCTGATCAGTGTAGAAACACAATTGCTGCTTTTCACGAGCTCTATGTCCTGTGGCAGATAGATGACTTCCAAGGACCCTTTTAACAGGATACACATGGTACCTGGATGCAGGTGGGCAAGAGACCTCCTTGAGTAGTCTGCTGAATGTGCAGCAATGCAGCCAGCCAAGGCATGATGACCACTTCATTGTCCCCACCAAAGACCACCCAAGGTACTAATTTGCATTGCATGTATTTAGGCCCTGTGCCTCATGGAGGGTATCAGCAAAATGGGGGCATTCTCTGCCCACACAAGTGGATCTCTGCCCTAGGATCAGAAGGGAATATCCCAAGCTAGGGAAATGGCCAGAAGGTGGTGATATGAGGCATAACTCAACTGAGTCCAGGCTCCAAGTTCTAGGTGCATTTGTCACTGTGACTTCAGAGTTCACATGCAAAATCCAAATTCAAAACTAGAATTATAAAATTACAATATGATGATCACAGAACATTAAACCCCAAACATGGTGGACTGCTCAATATGAGAACAGGACGGAAATGTTCAAGAACAAGAGTCCGATAATGTCTTTATACACATCTTGAGTCTCTAGGGAAAATGTAATCAACTGGTCATTCTGTGTTCATCATTTTAAAGGTCATGTTTAAGCATACATTTATTTATTAATATACCAAAACCAGGCAATGTACACGTTCTTCCTCCCACTTAAAAAGATCTTCAGGAAATATCTATTTCCTCACTTCTTCCTATTCACATGAACTCAAGTTTTATTAAATAAAAATTTAAATTTCAAATCCAGGGGATCTTTTTTTCTTCTTTATAGAATGCTTCTTACACCAGTAGTTTTATTACATCCAGTTGTGTTCATCAGTGTGGATTAACTATGAATTTTATTGGGTTCATTTTTCACAGTGCTGTCTTAGTAACTATCCTTCAATTTGATGTATTTTTTTCTAATGTAATTTTCATTCAACTGTAGTATTTTCTCAAGTAATTCTCTAAGTATGTGTGTATCTTTCTCAATTGACTCAGTAAATAGGCTGTATGTGCAAGCATGTGTGTATGTGTATTTTCATGTGTTCGCATGTGAGTGTGTACATTTTTACAGCTAGATAGCCTGTTGGCTTTCCTTTTTTCTTTATTTTTTTCTCTTTACTTGTTCTCTCTTTTTTTAATCTTCACAATGTGAGCAGCTCTTGGTTCAGATAATTGCTCCATCTTCTAGACTTCATTGCTGCAGATGAAATGTGTGACACAAGGTAGACTCACTTTCCTTTGCCGTCATGAAGTTTCATACCTTTTGATTGGTCCTTGGAGTTGAAAATTCTACTAGGCTAGATCTGTTTGTAAACCAAGAAATCATAAACAAGGAGAAAATGAAATTAAAGCCAATTTTTATTCATGTACAGAATGAATTCCCATACGGGGGACACAGTTTCACTTTGAAGTGCTCCATAAAGTGAAGTACTAGGTTTTTTTAAAAGGACAATAGGAGAAAATGGGTGAGGTAAAGTGACTTATTTTGAACAATTTTTTGTAAGCCCTGTTACAAAAGAGTTTTGAACCAATTTAAATTGATGCTGAGGGTCCAACCTTGTGCTAAGCTACCTGTGATTGGTTGCAAGGGGTCATCAGTAAATAGAAATCCTTTTGAACACTCTGCAAGTCTCCCGAAACCCCAGAACCTGAAACCTTCAGTCCGGGGTGTTGTAAGCCATTTCTTCCCAGACAGTACACTTTCTGGAAGTTAAAGATTGAGGAGTTCATGTCTGAGAGGTAAACTGCAGTCTGTCCAACATGAAAACAGGACACAGACACTTTGCTGCCTCTTGCTCAAGCCATGGCCCTCTTAATGTTTCTTTCCATAAGGTGTATACCTTCTTTTCATTAACCATACTTGACACAAGGAACATGTAACTTCAAAAAACTCTATTCTGGTTTGTGTGCTTCTTTTAATGGCTTTTGACCTTCAGAATGCCTACTGTATATTTCCTGGAATTATTCTCAATTTCTCCTGTTGCTTTTGCTCTTAAATTCTTCATAGTGTTCTTTAATGTTTGGGCAAACTTTGTCATTTGATATCTCAAAACAGTATTTCAAGTTTCAGCATTCTATTTTTCACTTTCTTTATTGATTATTTGAAGTTCAAAAAAAATCACATTTCAAATAAGTTGTTATGATTCCACTTCTAAGATTGTTGTTCTTCCATATCTCCTTCTCCTACAAAATTTCTTTCTGTAAAAGATGTAATTTTTAAAATATCATTGAATAAGATGAAGAAAATAAATAGTACATGAAGGCTTACATTTCTGACACTAAATCCTGGTTTTACCAATTATTTCCATTTTTTATTTTATCCTTGGACATATTGCTTCGATTCTCTGTAGTTCAATTTTAGGAAATGATTATGAGAATTAAAATCCAAGACCAAACGAGAAGCAAAGCCTCACTCATAGTGGACAGGTAATAGACAAATTACCTACACTAAAGAAGCCATAAACTCTATGAGAAGTCTCTGCGTCCTTCATTATATTTTTAGAATGCAAAGAATACAAATTTTGGTTCTTTTTCCTATTCACTTGTATTTGGTTATAACCCCAATTATTTTCAGGAAGTAAAGGAAACACCATATAGAGATTCCCTGAGATTTGGTTTGTTCCTGGCACCAGCCACCATGTAGCAGTTACTCAATTCTCTGATGCCTCATTTAACATTTTAAAAATCTACTTAAAATAGATGCATAGAATTAATAAAAAAATTTCTTCTCCCATTCCCAATCTTCTGAAAAGCTGTTCTTAAACCACTGGTTAGTATAACAATTGGTATATTGCAGTAGGTTTCTGGCCTGGTTAGCAGAAGTAAAAGACATGTTCAGGAAGACTCTGTATAATTTTTATGTGTTCAAAGTGACTCAATGAAATACAGATGAAAAAAGCCTTGCCTTTTCTACCTAATGAATGTGTTTCAAGGCAAACAATACATTAAAAAGCACTCTGTGCTCTTTAAATGCCCTTTTTTTATTAAAGTCCTGTTACAGGTTTACCTCCAGCTACCCCACATGCCAGCGCTACAATTCTTGAGTGCTTGCTTTTCAGAGAACAATAAAATGAGTAATTGCCACTAGCAGTTTTCAGCTTCTTGTTATGATTGACATTTCTGAAGTGTGACTCTGCTGCCCAAGAGTTGCCCATGGCATGAAATAGGGCAGGCTTTTACTACACTGAGTTATAGAAACAGATACCCCGAAAGAACACACCAAAAAATATGTCTGTTAAATTGTAACGACAAGGAAGAATTTTAAGATGAAATCAGAAGTTTTTTAATGTTGAACAGTGGAATAAAGTATATCTTCTATGTTCAAAGTCTAAACAGAAAATGCACTATCATAAAACAAACATATTTCCTATTTTTTTCTTCACTTTGGAAGAGATTAATGATTCAGCTATCAATTAAGCTTGTAATTCTAAAGTGTAAATGAAGCTAAAGTTTGTGATTGGCATTTTGTTGTTGTTGCTGTTTTGGATCAGAGATTAAACCCAGAGTCACTTTACTACCGAGTTATATCCCTAACCCTTTTTATTTTTAACTTTGAGACAGGGTCACACTAAGCTACTAAGGGCCTCCCTAAGTTACTGAGGCTGGCCTTGAGCCTGTCACCATCCTGTCTAAGCCTGATGAGACACCAGGATTATAGACATGCACAACCACACCCAGCCTCTTCTTGACATTCTTAAAATGCTTTCCTATGAAAATATGGCTGGGAGAGATAGTCGTGAATTCTCCCACATACTCCTTGATGTTTTTGATGAACCTTTGGCAAATTGTGCAACCATCAAGGAAGTGGACATTTTTTTCATTATTACCCAAAATTGCATAATTTAAAATTCTATATTCAAATGAACAAGTAAAACATTGCTTTCGAATATCAACATTGGAATTGAGATCCTTCATTGCTTAATTTTCAGAATGTCCAAGAAGAGGAGGCCTGCCCAGTCACTCAGTACTAAACCTTTAAAATGCACCACACTTCAAATAATGATTAGATTAGCACGGTGTGTTGTAGCCACAATATTCTACCCAGCAAGGACGATGAAAACAGACAACCCAACCGTGTAAAAGCATTCTTTGCAGTTTGCTAGTATGATAGTTTCAATTTCTATCTGACTAACACTCAAGAAGTACAGTGGAAATGAGGAAATGTCATAAAATAAAGTGGATCAAAAGGTATGATGAACAGTTAGTAAGGTGCTTAAAGGACAGTAGAGTTAATGTGAGTCTCCCCTGCCACTCAGATTTCATGAAAAAGATGGAAATATCTTTTTATAATTATAAAGATTGAATGCCAAAAGGCTGATCTGAGTATTGCTTTGGGGAAGGAAATAAAAAAGAGCTGTAAGCACAGTTTTACTTTGGGGAACAATGGGAAAGCAGAAGATTCTAAAAAGTTTTGTTCTGGCTGTCTTGCAAAGTATAAAGTTCACTAGTGATAGAGTTCAGGAAGTGCTCCCACAAAGTACTCAGACTGCCTAAGTTACAATTTCTGTGAGCCTAATTTCTCCAGATAAAGTCTTCAAGATTTGTAAGACTTGCTGAGTAATAATAAAGGGATCTGATCTTAAGTGCATCTTGTACAGTATTCTACCCCCCTTGTTCCTTTTCCTCTCTCCATCTTCTGAAGAAAGAACTATCAAAAAGCACTTATGCCTTCCAGAGCTTCTTTCACATTTGCTTAATATATGATAAAAGAAGGCAGATTTAATGCTTTTAACAAAGACCTTCACATTCCTCCACTCATCTCCCACCCCAGGTATTTTTACTCAACTGCTGTTCTATCAGCTCTGCTTGGGGAACCTCTAGAAAAACTTAGATGATTTTCTCTAAATGAAAAAGGAAGAAGGAAAAAGATGAAAGAATACAAGGATTTAGAACAGCAAGGACAGAATTAAGGGAAGGGAAGGATATGGGTGGAAAATTGGGGGGGGGGCTCTCCTAGGGGTAAATCTAGTATCCAGAAACTATACACATTTTATATTATTTTGTTAAAAATTTGTATGGTCATTCAGAAATAAAAATTAAAATAAAAAAAGAAGGGTGAGTAAAAATCATTAAATGGTGAGTTCTCCAAAATCAGTAACAATTTCTTCCTCCTCCAAAATATTAATTTGAGTCAACTTTCAAATATTTCTTCTGTAAATAAGATGAATTCAACATAAAGAAATTCAATAAGAAAATATGGAAATATTTTGATAATCTCAGCTAAATTTGAGATCCTTCCATGTGTATGTAAACTACCTAAATACCTACCTAAACAGTGGTTAGAGTTTGCAGCTAGCCTACATCTTAGAATTTTTAAAATGTAGGCCTTCTTGTAAAAGTTACAGGAAGGAATTCTTACAACTGTCCATCAATATGGTTCTTACACCACCACTAGAAATTCTGCTTTACTTTGGGGCTTAAGACTTTGATCCTTGTTGAAACAAAAATTATCCTCCTACACAAATCTAGGAATAGAAACAGTAATTAGATACTATGATCTAAGAAAGATATAGATACTTTTTTAAATCAGCTTTCCAGAAAGCAATAAGTATTAAATATTTAATCTCTTAGAGCACAGGTTTTCTTACTCAGTAAGGATGGACCCCCCTGCACAATTTTTTCCAACTCATTGCTGACAGATCGTCATGGTATCTATCAGGATGTATTGTTGTTTACTTATTACCTTTCTCATTAGAATACCAGCCCTTAAATATGTATGGGTCAGCAACATTCATGGGTCAGTTCAACAGGTGAACTGAAGCACAAAGCAGCTGCTCAATAAAGTAGCTGAATAAAGGAATGAATGATTTTAAATGTCCTTTGACTCTAGGTATCTAATTTATGAATCTCAAGTTATAAACCAGTGATTTACAAATTTGTCCACTTCATGATGTTGGATTTCTTATTTCTAAAGTTAAGTTAGACTTCTGTTATGGATATGTCTAACTGCAAAACAATATTACTCAAGTTTTTCAAATGGTCTTTAGATTTATAGTTGCTATCATCAAAATGTGTATGTGCAATGGGTACTTCATTTATAATCTATTGTCATTAGTTCCCATGATAGAGGTGTGTGTTTATTTAAAATTTTGGTCTCTGGGAGCACCTGTACTTTGCTGACTCTAACATAATAGAAAATCTTGACAGTACCTTTATATCATTTGTCTGATCTCTGTTCAGTCTTCAAGGCACCAGCCTGTCTTCTGGTATCATCACTTAAGTCAGATCAATTAAGATGACCTTTTAACTGGACTTCATCTCATTTATCCATCTGTTTCTACGTTCTGTTCAAAAACTTCTAATAAGTCCCTGCTATCTAGCATATAAAGCATATTTTAATTGAACTGACATTTACCATGTCTTGTAAATATCTCACAATCTTTTAATTGACATCATAAGTTTATTTCTATTCAAATAGATCATCATACCTCTATGTCTTTGCACATTCTATCATGCCTAACCAGAACTTATTTTAATTATTCTTCCAAATGATGAGATTCTAATATAATAGAAAACAGAAGCCCAGAGAGCAACACAGGGCCCACAAGGAAATCTGCATTCCAGGCCCTGAGACTCCATAAGTTTCTGTTCCTCTAATTGAGAGGCAGCAATACTCGGCCACTCTAGCCATGGATTACATGCATTCAAGTACACCTCCTGCTACTGCTATGGAAGGTGCAAGTCATAAACCTTTGTGCCATCTTCATGGTGCTATTTTTGCATCAAACAGGATGCTGGAGCTATGGAGGAATTGGTATTTCTACCTAGATTTCAAGTCTCACCAGTACCTTTTTAGATGAGACTTTAGACTTTGTACTTTTCATTGATGCTGGAATGAGTTAAGATTTGGGATCTATTAGGATGGCATAAATGCTTTTTTTTGTGAGAAAGGGTGGAATAAATATTTGTGAGAATGATATGTATTTTGGGAGGCCAGGGATGCAATCTGTGGCTTAAATATGTGTTCCCTCCAAAAATGATGAAACTCAATTGCATTAAGAGGTAGGGCCTTTAAGAGGTAATAAAGCCACAAGGGCTCTGCCATCGTGGTTGGATTTAGGTCATTATGGCAGGAGTGAATTGGTCAGAAAAGGTGAAATTTGACCTCACCCCTTAGCCATCTGCTACATTTTGATGCAGCAAAAGGTCATCACCAGGCCCTTTGACAGTGAACTTCTCAGCCTCCAGAACTTTGAGCCAATAAATTTCTGTTTATTATAAATTATACACTTTCAATAGAGCAGCCCAAAATGAGCTAATCCATTTTTATTTAAAATATTACACACTGTAAATTTTTGATGCAAGAGGGAACTCTATCAAGAGAACTTTCTTCAGCAATAAAGAACAGTCTTGTATTTAGAACCTGAAGTGTTCTGAATTTAATGACAAAATGTTTTTCAAAAAGTTGGAAAGTGTGGCTGGAGCATTAGCTCAGTGGTTACAGTGCTTGCCTGGCATGTAGGAGGACATGGTTTCAAACCCCAGCACCACATACACAACAAAGTGTTGGATCAACAAAAGCCACATGAAAAACTAAAATAAAATTGATTTTCTCTTTCTCTCTTTCACTACCCCTCTCTCTCTATTTAAAAGAAAAGCTTGGAAAACAATGCTCATATAACATCCCTGCTCCTTTTATAACATTTTATTAGAGCACTATAGCATTCACTAGCTGAACTCACAGGTACTCTGCAACCCCAATTTCTGTTTGTTCCCTCTGCACAGTCCCTTCCTTCCCCTTTTCTTTTCTCTCCATTCTTAAAACACACTGATTCTTATATAGTTTCTGGGGTTATATATTATGGCTTATTCTGTCTGGAGTGACTGCTATTTTAATTTTCATTTGGGTAATTCCTTATAATTCCTTGAAACCCAGATCAAAAGTGATATCCACTGTCACAATATTTTTAGAACTTCCCTTATAAAATTAACAGCTTTACTCTTTTCTTATGCAAAACTCAGGAGAATTCCTTTCTTAAACCAAGATCATAAAGGACCCCTTCCCCTTGGTACCCAAAAGAATCTCTACTTCACCTAAGAAAATAAAGATTTTTAAGATCTTTTTTGTTTTCTGTAGATTGGGAGGCTTTTATCTTCAAACTTTCCTCAACAAGTAAAAGTTTCCTCAACAAGTAAAAGACTAAGAGCATTCAAAAATAGTGCATAAGTTAAATGATTGAAATGATGATGAAGGTAACAATGGGGTAATGGGGTGTGTGTGTGTGTGTGTGTGTGTGTGTTGGGGAACATTGGCATATCTGTGCAAGTCTATTGGCCTCCCCACTCCCCACATTGTTTGATACGGTGCAGAATGGCTCACCTCTCCTTGGTTCTTGCTCTGATTGCTCCTTCTAACTGAAGTCCACAGATCTTTCTTCACAGATCTTTGGCAGACTTCCACCTCTCACTAGGGAATTCTCAAATGTCTGCTTAGAAGAGAGGATTACCAGAAAATGCAAATAAATTACACCCCTTGTTCTCTTCAACCCAAACATTCTTCCGGCCTCTCTCACCCAGCACTTTTCTTTCTTTCTTATTTCTCTCATCATTTCATTCCTATTCTTTTCTCCTCAGCTTGGATAAAATACATTTCCAGGAATGGAACAGATAGACCTAAGAGTAAATGCATTAAAGCCTTTGATATATTTGGCCAAGTTTCTATCCAGAGATACTTTATTACTATCGGTATCATTATATGGCATATATAATTTTAATGCAGATATATAATTACACCATTCATTATAGCTATCACTTATTGTTCTTGCAATACACCAATCACTATGCTAAGTGCCATAATACATTAAATGTATTAAGTTTAACAATTTGCACCAGCACTGGAAAGAAATGCCCATTTTAACATCTCCTCCTCATTATTTTAAAAATCTTTAATTTTTGAAAATTATATTTGACTTTCTTGAATTCTTAAATAGAAAGTATGAAACAATATGTTTTACTGTTCATTTGCATCAGTAGTTTTGGTATTTGATTGCTGGGACTGATACAGCAAAATCACATACAATTAAACAACAGAAAATGTATTGTCTGATAGCTTTGGAGGACAGAAATTCAAATCGATGTGTCAGCTGGGCATCCTCTTTTTGAACATGATAGAGAAGAATCAATTTGAGTTCTCTCTCCTACCTTCTGGTAGTTCCTTGGCTTGTGTCAGTGCAATGTCAGTATGCATGTGGCATTCACTCTGTGTCCTCACACCACATTTCCTCCTGTGTGGGGGATTTATGTCCAACCCCCCCCCACACACACACACACATTCCTTTTCCTTGTGGTGATAGGAATCAGACCCAGGGCCTCATCCAAGCACTCTACCAATGAAGTCCATCCCAACCCTCCGGCCCTTTTCATAAAGACTCCCATTATATTGGATTTGGTTCCATCCCACCCTAATGATTTCATCCTAACTTGATCATCTACAAAAATGGTATTTCCAAAAAAAAAAAAATTGAAATACCATGTGAAAGGAATTCAACACATGAATTTTGGAAGGGCATAATTTAAACCATAACATGATCTTTACTAATTTTCCTTTTGATGTACTGATATATTATTACAAGTTTCAAGTAAAAATATACATTTGGATCATGTTTTACAGTTGAACTTTCGGTTTGTGTTTATCTTTTGATTTTATTTATGCACTGTTGACAAAGAATTTCAAATTTATACGTAGAAATGATTATTTAGCAATTACCTTTAGACATGTGTAACAAATTTGTATAATTTTATGTTGCCCTAGTATCTGAGTATAATTTGAACTTTCTCACATGAGAAGCAGGACTCAGTCACCCTCCACGGTTTCCAGTTCTATAACTCCCCCCATTTTCTCCCTGAGTGCTCCAGACATACACCTTATACCAATTTCTTTTGGGAACCACCTCCTTATGGGACAGATAGATACAGCCTACTCAAGTAGCCCTGCTGACCCTCAGCCCCATATGAACTGTACAGATATACCACAGTGACTACCTCCCGTGCACACAGTGACCTCCTCCAACCCATACTTGCTTGTTTTAGACCCACCAATAAACATTCCTTGTGGAAAAGCTGTTTGGATAAGGCCCTGTACCATGGGTCAGGCAATGATCCATTGGTTCCTCCCTCTCTGTCCATGTGTTCTCTTACCTTCGTGTGTTACCTCAAGATACAAAAACAGTATAGAAAAATCATACAGTGTATCTAGTTTTCCCTGATGATAATTTCTTATACAACCATGGTGCATTTATCAAAATTATGAAACTAATAGTAGTACAAATAATTAAATTACGGAGATTATTCAGATTCCATCAGTCTTAACATTTATATTAATTTTCTATTCCAGAATACCACACTGTATTTATTTTTCATATCTCTTTAGATTTTTTCATTCTTTGACAGTTTTTCAGCCATTGTTTATTTTTCAAGACATTGACATTATTTGAGGAATACTTATCTGATTTTTTTCATAATTAGATTGAAAGTGTAGATTTGTGGTGGGGGGAACCATACAGGTGACTTGCTCTTCCAATTTCTTCCTATCAGAGGTACATCATACCACTGTTACTTATTACCTGTGATTAACCTTGGTCACTTGGTTATGGTGGTGTATGCCAGGTTTTTCTACAATAAAGTTAGTATTTTTTTCTCTTTCCACACTTTATTTTTGAGAAGTCACTAAAGCCAGCTCCCTTCCCTGGCTCAAAGAAAGGAAATTAGCTCTATCTCTTGGAAGGAGGGAATGTCAAAGAATTTGTAGAAATATGTTTAAATAATCACATTAATTATTTATCCAGAGGTTCTTTATAGATTGCAAATATTCAATCCTCTCCTTTTTTAATCTTTTAATTTTAGTATTCATCTGTGATTTTTCTTTTTATGATATTTACTGTTTGGAATTTTGTAAGAAACATTTGTTCCTTATTCCTCAGCTTTTTCTTAATCAACCATGCATATTTTTATCCATATGGACTATTGAATCTTTATCTTGTGCTTAGGTTATAATCTATTACTGCCATCTTTTCCCCATAGCCATTATTGTTTGTTTGTTTTTACTCAAATGACTGGAGCTTTGACTTTGGAAGCTCCTTCAGGTTTACATCCATATCAATTTGCTACGCCTCATATTTTTAAAAGTTTTTAACTTCCTTTTTAACTGTCACTGAAAGATCTTGTATTTTTCCTTCCACAATCAAAAAAACTAGCCATTTATCCCGGAACTCTGCTTTCTTTTACTGGGAGCTGATTCATAAATACTAAGAATTTGGTGTTGGGTGCATGTTTTGATATCGAGGTTTCACTGTTTCTAGTTCCTTTCAGGGAGAATTAGGGAATATATATTTTGTATACTAGCCAACTATACACACCTGCCTTTATTTATTTTTGTATTTTACCCATCAGTATCTCTACCGAAATAAATATACGTTTATATTCGAATTTCCAACTCTAATTCATTATCACAAAGTTGATCCTAGCCTTTCCCTGACTTGCTTATTTTTAACTCTACTTTTCGCAATCAGAAACTTGAATCCCATTATTTATCATTTATTTACATATCTATCCAAACTTAGTATACATGTAAAATTGCTTTAAAATGCTAATTCATAGGCCATTGAGACTCAAATTTATATAGTGTTATATACAGTAGTAAATTTTGGCCTGTAGCCAGATTATATTCATATAAACACAATTTCCAAATTACTTGTATCAAGTCCTTTGTACCCATCTCTTTCAGAGCAAAAGTATCATACATTTGCAGTTAAAGTGTATATTACTTTCTAAGATCCTCCAACATCCTGATTGATTTCCTTAAAATTTTCATACATAAAAGTTCTCACTTTGTGGTGAACATTTCCAAGTGTTCTGATAAATGTATATTGTAACTTGTTCACCATCAAGGTTTTTTTAAAACTTAACCCTGTCACTAAATATTCACTTGTACTGACCAAGTCATCTCTTCCTTCCACCACAATCTCTAGCAATTGATGAACTATTTCTCATTCCTAAAGTGTTTTTTTTTTCTTTCAGAGTGTCAACTGAGTGGTACTATTCAATTTTTGGTTTGGGAGATCTGTTATCCTTCATTTAGCATTCCTCTGGCTTGTATGAACTGATTCCTGATTCTTTCTATTACTAAGTAGTAGTTCACTGTATAGATATACACAGTTTGTTTATCATTCACAGGTTGAAAACACCTTGGTGGTTTTCAGTTTCTTGTTTTAAGAATAAAGCTGTCAGGACTGGAGCAGTGGCTCATCGGTTGCAGCACTTGCCTGGCATGCACATAGATGCAGGTTCAAACCCCAGCACTGCCTACACAACAAAGTGTCAGAGCAATGAGGGCCACATGAAAAACTAAATAAAATTGATTCTCTCCCTCCCTCTCTCTCTCTCTCTTTCCCTGTCTCACTTTCTCTTAAAAAAAACTGTTATAAATATTCTCAGACAAGTGCCTGTGAAAATGTAAGTTTTTAATTCATAGAATTAATAAGAAGGAACAGGATTGCTGGTTTGTATGGTAAATGTGTGTTTAACTTTATAAGATACTGCCAACGCGATTTCCAAAGCAGTTGTACCAATTCACATTTTTTTTTTAAAGAAAGAGGGGACAATGAGAGAGAGGGAGAAAGAGAGAAGCAATTTTTATTTAGTTTTTCAAGTAACCTTCATTACTCAGACACTTCGTTGCGTACATGTGTCCTGGGGTTTGAGCTTGCATACTCACACATGCCAGGCAAGCGCCCTAACTGCCAAACCACCGCTCCAGCCCCAATTCACATGTTTATTAGCAATAAATAAACTATGTGCAGAATATATATTATGGAAAGTATAAAACAGTCGTGTAAGAAATCATGAATACATATTAATGAAAACGTATACAGTGTTCATGGTTTGGAAGACTTAATTTTCTTAAGATGACAGTTCTCCCCAAATGTATTCAAAATCTGAGCAAGAAATTTATAAAGATAGATGCACTTATGGTTATTAAATTCATATAGAAGACCAAAGGACCTGGAATAGTCAAAATAATAATAAAATAAAACAAAGGTAGAAAAATTCCATCTCATAGTTTTTTAAGATTATCAGGATAGAGAACCCAGATAATGACCCATGTAAATATCAACAATTGATTTAGTTTTATAGGGGAAGGGAAAGTTGGGGATTGAACTTAGGGGTGCTTAGCCAGTGAGCCACATCCCCGACATTTTTTATTTTTTAAGACAAGATCTCAAAAAGTTGCTTAGGTCCTCACTATGTTATTGACACTGGCTTCATACCTGCCATCCTCCTGCCTCAGCCTCCCCTGTCACTGGGATTACAGGCATGCACCACCATACCTAGTTATCAACAACTAACTTTTGGCAAAGTTGAGAAACCAATTTAGTATAGAAAAGACAGCATCTTCAACAAATGGTGTTAGACTATTTGGGCATATTACCAAAAAATGAACCTTGGCTCATATCTTATACCTTATATAAAATTAACTCAAAATGGAAAAATGGGTCATAGACATAAAGGTAAATGCATAACTATCAGTAATCTCAAAGAAGATACAGGATAAGCTCTTTGGGACCTTAGGTTTGACAATGAATTTTTTAAATATAACACCAAAATTATGAACAGATTATTTTTAAAAATTTTATTTTCTTTATCCAATTAAATTATTTTGTTATGTAAATGTGTCTTCAGAGAATGAAACAGCTAACAGATTGGGAGAAAAGTTTTGCAAATGACTTATTCAGAATATTTAGTGAATATTTGAAACTCCACAATAAGAAAACTGAGTACCCACTTAAAAACTGAGCCTAGGATTAGAACAGACACTTCACCAAACAACAGAATATTGACAAATAAATTGTTAAAAAAATCAACATTATCATTATTGCCAAATGTAAATTAGAACCATGATGGTATATTACTACCCATCTATTAGAATGGCATTTTTTTTAAATTGGACAATACTAAATCCTAGCAAGGATACTGAGCAGCAGAATCTTCACTCCACAAACTTTTAAGCCATACATTATTCATTTCATAGCACAGTTAGCTAGTTTTCAAATAACCTCTTTTTTTAATTGCTAAGTTTGTGGCAATTCAGTGAGGTATGAATAAATTAAGAGGAAGCACAGGAATCAATTTTACTAAACATATAATTGTAATCATTAACCTTGGGTCAGAGCAGACAAACCAGTTAAGTGGTACAGCTTATAGCATGGGGCCTAAAAGGAGCTTATTCATTCTTATTTGAGTAAATCACACTTACATCCATGTACGGCTGGAAGATATTGATTGGAAGAATCAAAACATTGATAATTGTTGACAAAGATGAGTCTTCTCTGTTAATAAAATAAGTTTAATGATTCCTAAAATATATTTAATATTTATCATATATTAGGTACTCTAATACATGCTTTAAAGACCTAAGGAAAAAATATGTTTCCACACAACAGCAAATTACTAATATATTATTAAGATGAATAGTCCCAGACTGAATAACATCATTTTATTTTCTTTCATTCTGATGAGATTAAATATTTGAAAATAAGTTTATTACATAATATCAAAGCAAAAATATTGATAGTTATTAGTCAAAATGAAATCTCCATGTTTCCATTAATTAAAAAAGTGACAAAGAATAATTTCCTTGAATGCTTTTATCTAAGGGATATTTACCAATGTGAAGAAATCATGAGCTTTAGTGTGGCTAAGAAGTTTCCATTATAAAGAAATTTAGATGTACTCTGGGTACAAAAGGTAGAACACAATG
The DNA here is from genome assembly GCA_004027875.1 of Aplodontia rufa. NCBI lineage: Eukaryota > Metazoa > Chordata > Mammalia > Rodentia > Aplodontiidae > Aplodontia > Aplodontia rufa. The sequence continues at coordinate 54,185 of PVKS010010156.1, forward strand.
AACTTTTTACACCACTGAGACAACTTGCTCAATTTTAGATGGATTAGATCCATTCAAAAGAAAAATAATTAGAGGTTGAGTATGAGGAAAAAAGAAAGCACGCATTGTAATATATCCTGTCCTAGAATGTGTTAACTTAATGGTGACCATAATTATGTGTGTCATTGCCTATCAGAGGTAAAAGACAAGTCAAGCAAAATCTATTCTTGTGTTGGTGCTATTTTTAATATTGTGCTTTAATATTTGGCATCTCCAAATAAGAAGAAATATGAGGAATAAAATTTCCACTAGCTGGAGGAAAAGGAATAAAGAAAAGAAAAAGAAAAAGGGCGGTGAGGACAGGCTAGGAGAAGAAAGGATTCTACGGAGATAACACAGGCAAGTGTGGTAGGAATATAGTGGAAGACACAGCTCAGTAATGGCATGAGGAATAACAAATGATGAGCCTTAGAGAAAGAAAATCTTGTGTTTGGCAGTTTAACTCCCAGCGGTCAAAAGGCAACTTCTAGACTCTGTGCAAGAAAACACCTCCACAAATAAAACTGTTCGGGAAAGTGTTGCCAGAGAGATGCACTTTGGATTGTACAGTAATTAGATTGTAAGGGAGAAAAGAACAGAACACTGCTTTAGATGTTATTATGGACAATAATACTTAATGATACATTTCAATTCTAATTTTACTTAAATTATAAAATTGCAAGCCCCACTGTTTCCTTACACAGCCCAGGCCCTCCTCCCTCCTTCAATCAGCATTTTGTGAAATATTCCCCTTAATTAACTAAATTGTTGTCTAGCCAGACATCTTGACTTTGAGAAAATGGATGTCAGGGGATTTGCTTGACAGAGGACCTAACAGAGTCTTCACACAGAACAGAGACATGACATTGGTTCTGAAAGAAATTTATAGTCCTGCTGAACAGAGGTTCCACCACCAGCAGAAGAAACTGCTCTGGAGACACGATGACTAATATGTCACCACGCCAGCAGTTCCTTTATGGAAGCAGAGGAGAGACACCCAAATAAATCAGATTTGTCACAGGCCTAAATGCCATTAGGAATGTCGGCTGGGATCTGAATTTGGTGTCTCACAGCAAGGGATGGGAAAGTTTCAACTGCACTTTTCCAGGAGCATCTTCCCAGCAGCCCAGCCATCTTGGTAGCTCACACCTTGCATGTTTCCCCTGAAGATCTGCCCTAGATATTGCATCCAGATAATCCCAACCATTTAACTTATTTTAAAAGGAAATCTAACGACTAAATATGGAAAGCAGCATATGCTGCAGCTCTTCTGTGTCCTTTTTGGGCTGTTCTATCTTTATAATTCTAAACAACACTTACTACAGTGATAGGCAGTCATTATTGCTAGAAGTAGGTCATGAAGCATCTATGTAAGTGATTCACCACTCTTTCCAGGGCAAGAGAATTATTAGAAAAATAACTAGGATATTCATTATACTACTGCAAAGTAAGAGGATCTGACTAATTCTATCTATATTTGAGTATATATATATATATAATTCATATATTTGACATATAAATTAATTATATTAATTTAGGCTTTGAGCAAATAGGTTGATATCAAATAATTTAAAACAATCCAAAAATAAAAAAATACCATTTTAACTTATATTATTAATATTTCACTTCACTTCAGAAATTTATTAAGTACACTTAAGTTATAACTACAGAAAATAAGACAATAAAACACAATATCCCTGAAATGTTGCTCTCCTTCACCTACAACCAAGTCAAATTATGAGAAAAGTTGGAGCAAGTCTAGGCCGGAATGTCCAGGTAAATATAATCTAAACGGTCTTACATTTCCTGGGAATTAGGTTAGCTGGTACCTTCTGTAGAAAGCTGCTTTCTGCATGCACGCCAAGTTCCTTGGGATGCTGGTCATACCATGGGACAACCAAGCTAAGTCAACAATGTCATCATGTCTACAACACAGTAATCTAACCTGTAAAACCCCTGAGCATTATGGGGAGGGAAATGCTAGTCCAGCTAGCTACCACTGGACAAAGTGTTGAAAGGTCAGAAATTCTACATTCTCGCAAGGCACAGGGGGCAGTGTATGCAACTTGTGTACCTGTCCAGACTCTGGAGAGGCACCTGTCCAGCCAGCACTTCACCGTAGGACTTTCCCCAGAAGCATTTTTAAATAAACATATGCCTCATATCCCATCTCCAAGTGTCTTTATTGGTCTCTTGGCAACCTAGCCCAGTTTCCTAGCACAACTGGGTTATGGACAGTAAAACACTCTACAACTTGGAAGAGTAACACATCACACACACACACACACACACACACATACACATACAAATATTTGTTGAATCCTTTCAATGTAACATTTTTACGAGGGAGTAGTGTGGGCTAATAAAATGTTTTAAGATATTAGGTTTCTGTATTTTACATTCCAAAATATATAGAGATGGTTATTTAAAAATGTAAGAATCTCTTTCCATTTGCAACACAAATGTTTATAAAAACCCTGGTGCAACATAATGAGGAATTATTAGGAAATGGATATGCAAATTTTTAACAAAAACAGCCTTTACTCTTACAAATTTTCTAATTTAATTTACTCAATTCGTTATAGCATTTAGGTTAACATGATTCAAAGGTAATTGAAATAATAAAAGATGTAGGGGGAGAGAAGAAGCCCACTTAACTTGAATTCCATTCACCTCTGGAAAAGATATTCAGCAACCAAGACCTTGAGATGCCTTTTCTGACTCGCTTGGATAGATGCACTTGCTTGTTGTAAACAACAAGTAATTTCCATTCCATTAAATAATTCGTCTAACTGAATTATAACTATCTGGACATGTATATGTCTTCTCAATTAACTAAGATCTTCTTCATTCATTAAACACATAATTATTTAGTGAATGTCATGGCACTGGGGATTCAAACTTAAAAAGTGTCTATTCCTGTGATTGGAGAACTTGGTGTCTCACAGCAAGACAATTACACAATCAAATCACATGCTGCTGCCAGGAAAAACTGACAATAGTAAGGAGTGGATGGGACAGAATCCCCAGCTGCATGAGTACTTAAATATACTTAAAAAGAATAGTAGGACAACAATACAATAAAAAGCAAGGCGAGAAACATTGTTCATTAGCAACTATATCCCAACTGATGCTCTCTTTAAATTTAATAATTATGCTTTACTGGCTTGGTCACTTAAAAACAGCATAGTTGGCAACTCATGGCACATTTTAATCCACTTGAAAGGATCACCATTGTCTTCCTGAAGCAAGTAGAATTTGAGGTGAGATCTGGAGGCTGATGAGTACACAAGGCTGAGAAAAATGAGATGGCACATTTAGATACAGGAAAAATGGAAAGAGATATCGAAGCAGGAATACTGGCTGAATGTAGATGTGCAGAAATAAAACACTATAATAGGTACAGGGAAACAGCAGTTCAATGTTGCTGAATGGTATCATAAGAGTGAGGAAAGAATTAAATTAAGACAAGAAATGAAAAAGATAGTAAAGTGTAGGGGCTTTGCTTTTTATCCCAGTTCTCTTGAAGATTTCTATGTTTAACAGTCATTCAAGAAGAGTTCAGTGAATGAGTAAATGGATTAATTAGAAAGAGAAAGTGTTGAATCACCTTAACAAAATATTACACAGATCTTATCCTATCATATTCTCTACTTTTACTTAGCAGTCATTCGGTGGCTGTAAAAAGAGCGAACCCTTCTTGAGATATATATAGTTTGAGTCTGCTGAGAAGCAAATGTCAAGAGGGAATTAAATGTGAAAGATACGCATTGGGGACTGAAATTGGGAGCTGAACAGGGGAAGGAAGAGGGAAAATTCATGCCACATTGCAAATCTGATGCCTGTGTAATCAGAGAGACAAGAAAAGGGAGGTCGGGAGGAAAAAGCTCAGACTCCCACACAGTTGCAGGAAAAGTTTGGTTAGACACATATTGAGTCCTCTGGCTGGTTTGCATTGGGAGGAGTCCTGCGTCTCACTTGATCAGCCTGAATTAAAACCACTGCATTTTAGTCTTTGGTGGAGAGAAGATAATGGGTATTGGGGCTTCTTCTCAAATATAAAGATAGATTCGCAGAGGCAGGCAGCAGCTGGGTCCACAACCATTATACCTTTCACTGAAGGAGATTCAAGTGGCACGTCTCATGACTGCCACAATACATGAGTCTAAATGGAATGTTCTCCGAAGACTGATTTAAAAACAGAGTTAAAATATAAAGCCCTTGTCTTCAACAGATCAAGAAAATATTATCTGCCTCTCAATTGATCTTTGTGCAATTAGAGTTCTCTGTGGCTTCAAAAGAACACAGCAAATAAAGCTCTGAATTTACCTGAATTTGTGGTTGAAATGACAAAATAGAAAACTCAGACTCTCTATGACTATTTACAGCTGTATTTTTGGAAAAAATGTGAAACATGCATATAAAAACCATTAATATGTAATGAAATTAACTGAAACTTACACCAAAAATATTTATTATAGTGTTAATGAACAAAAGTCAGGTATAAAAAGCAAGTTATTTAATTATGAATGGTGTTTAACAAATCATTCCACTTCTCATCTGTTCTTAACTGATTAGGAAGAAAAGAAACCATTGTTTTTGTTGTAAAAGTTTTGATTATTTTAAAACTGCTTTGGAGAAAATAAGACCTTTCATGAATATTATCCAAGAACAATAGAGGAATTAGCATTTATACAACATTAAAACAAACTTGTCAGGGTTGGAGCAGTCGCTCAATGGTTAAGGCACTTGCCTTGCATGCTTGAGTACCCAAGTTCAAACACCAGCACCACATAAACAGCAAAGTCTCAGAGAACAAAGGCCACATGAAAAACTAAATAAAATTGTTCTCACTTTCTCTCTCTTTCACACTGTCCCTCTCTCTTAAAAAAAAAAAAAAAACTTGCCAAAAAACAAAGTTGATCAAATGGAATGAAATTAAACTCATGAAATATGACATGAATAAAATTAATCTCGTTTGCCCTCAAATGTTCTTCTTCATTCATTCCATTCTTACATTGTTTTATGTGAAGCATTAAAATATTCACTAGAAATCAAAAATATTTGTAAAAAGTATAAATATAGCATGCCCTTTGCAGGTCTCCCAGCCTAACAGGGAAATTCAAAACAGCAATTGCATTAGCATGGAAAGTGCTTAAATAAAGATGGAGGAGGACAGAGAGGAAAGTGTGTCACCGAAGAATTCCAAGCAGGCTTCACAGGACACCTATGTGGTAAGGGTCAGAAAGAAGCATTAAGCCAAATGGGAAGAAAAGTGTCCTATTCAGAGGGAACAATACACGCAACTACACAGACTGAATGGTTTCAGGGAGCTGGGCATAATTCCCAATAAGGGGAGAGAAGGAATAGGAAGGAAGAAAAAGAGTTCTGAACTTGAATGCTATTTTTAAAAGTTTGGAGATTTTACCTTTATTGTCATGGATAGCAAGGAGTCATGGAAGAATTTTGATAAAGGAAGAGACATGTTCTAATATGTGAATGAATATATTGATTATATATAATAACAGGGTTGAGAGTAGTAGGGAGAGCCAGGAGTAAGGGAAACATGAAAGAAGCTATTTTGAAATTCTGCACAAAACATCATCAGAATCTGAATTATGTCAGCAGTAGAAGAAACAGAAATGGGTCAGTATGAGAAAGATTTAAGACAATGGAGGTCACTCTCCATGAATGATTGGAGAGAGACAGATAAAGACCCAATGTGCCTTCCTGACTTTTCAGATGAACTCATGGGAGCCCTCACAGAGAGAAGGAACCTAGACAGAAGTCACTGTAGGATGATTGGCAGACGTTACTATTAAGTTGTGAAAAATATGAAAAATAAATTCATTGGAGACATATAATTATCTACAATTTTATTGATTTATTCACCAAGTTTTCAGAACTTCCAATGTGCCAAGTACTATATTAATCCCAAGAGATACAGGAGTAAACCAAATTTATAAGAATAATTGTCCTTTAGTTTGTGGAGAGATAGGCACACTAGCACACTGTTGGTAGAACTGCAGACTGGTACAGCCCCACTGGAAAGCAGTGTGGAGAATGCTCAAAAAATTAGGGATGGGTCCCCCATACAATACAGCTATCCCTCTTCTGGGTATTTTTCCAGGGGACTTAGAATCAGCACATTAAGGATGATGTTGGCTATGGGTCTGTCATAAATGGTTCTGACATAGTTAAAGTATCTTCCCTTGATCCCTATCTTTTCCAAAGTTTTGAGCATAAAGTGGTGTTGAATTTTATCAAATGCCTTCTCTGCATCAATTGAGATGATTATGTGGTTTTTGTTTTTAATTCTGTTTATGTGGTGAATTACATTTATTGATTTGCGTATATTAACCATCCTTGTTTCCCTGGAATGAAGCCCACTTGATCGTAATGGATTATCTTTTTAATGTGCTTTTGTATCCGAATAGCTAGAATTTTATTAAGGACTTTTGCATCAATATTCATGAGGGAAATTGGTCTGTAGTTTTCTTTCCTTGATGTGTCTTTGTTGGGCTTTGGAATCAGTGTAATGTTTGCTTCATAGAAAGTGTTTGGGAGTGATCCCTCTCTATCGATTTCCTGGAAGAGCTTGAAGAGGATCGGTGTTAGTTCTTCTGTGAAGGCTTGGTAGAATTCTGCCGTATATCCATCGGGACCAGGGCTTTTCTTTTTTGGGAGAGCTTTGATTGCTGCTTCAATTTCATTTTCTGTGATAGGTTGGTTGAGATTTTCAATGTCCTCCTGTGTTAAATTGGGGATGTCGTGTAGGAGTCGGCCGCTTCTTCCTTAATAGAACACCTATGGCGCATGCTGTAAAATCAAAACTAAATGAATGGGATGCAGTTAAACTAAAAAGCTTCTGCACAGCTAAAGATCTAGTCGAGAGCATCAACAGAGAACCTACAGAATGGGAGAAAATTTTTGCCTGCTACACCTCGGACAGAGGGCTAATATCCAGAATATATAGGGAACTAAAGAAACTAAAATCCAAACTC